>JAKTVL010000085.1:0-49482 GCA_030557175.1 Petasospora japonica
AGCGATCGACGCCCAGGTTTTATCCGCGACCAGGCTGTCATTGTGGCGCCAGATATCTTGGGTGGTGGCCAGGCAGTAGAGCCAACCCATAAGCCGCTCTGCCGTCCTACTGCGAATGGCTTAGACAGCAGTTGACCTCTACTTCAGTGACCGGAAACTATAGATAAACCCCGACCGGCGCTCTTAGCAACGTCCGTTGATGCGTTTGCAAACCAGCTTCATCAAGGACGTCCAGTTCTTGAGTTTTGAGACACACCTCATGCAGAGAAGCAGACAAAGATCAACCGTCTTGGGAAACACTTTTCCAGTTACCGCGCTGCAAATGTTGCCCTTGACTCGAAAACTGGATCAAAAAATCTGAGGAGAGACTACAAACTGTGGGCAGTTGCCTCACCCCTCGTTGTAGGGGCGGAGGAATAGGGCATGCTACTGCGTCAATCTGGTGTGCGGTGAGTATGAGGTTTGTGGCTTCCCGATCCAGTTCGAGAATTAATCTGCATCGGTCTCGTGCCTTGGCGTTGTGGCATTGGAATTGGCACATCGCAGAGAGAGGTAAGAAGAGAACACCTGGCCATCTTTATCCAGAGATAAAGCTACATATGCCCCCTGAAGTCTGTCACCGAGGCCAGACCTGTGGGAGCGCATGTGGCTGGGAGCTCGGCACGCGTATCCTGCCCGAAGAGGAACACGTCCTCGGATTCTGCTCACCGCATATTATCCCGCGGTAGAAAAGTCACAAGTGTTATAGAGAAATATGGTCGGTTCAGGTATTGGAACGGGATGTTGACGAAGAGGAGGACAGGGAGCTAGGTCATCCGAGTTGTTTAGGGTCCTATGTATAGAGATCTTATGACACCAAGTGTCGTGCCCATATAAAGTAAGAATATGCAGCCACATTCCAACGCGGTGTGCGAATCGATTTCAAGGGCTGATAAAGGCGCGCCTTCAAGGGTTCCAAGTTGCTATTCTTTTAGCAGGGTCTTTTAGCACTTTGAAGACTTTCTCCTTGCCCCTTGTTAGTTTCATTGGAGGTTGGCTGCTTCAAGACAGGGACCGAGGCCCGGATACACAACACGGCCTTGTTCAAAATCTACCCATCAGAGTCGGTTTCTCACGTATAGCCCTGTTCAATAAATTGCAACTCGGTCTGTTATGCTTGCCGGCCGAGACAATGTTGGGCGTAGATGTACGCAATTTAACATAGGTTGTCTCCTCTTGGGATAGCTGTGTTCGTGGTATGCAGGAGAAGCTCTTCACCAACTCCTGCAGGCCACTTCGCGGACCCCAGGCAGAAGCTTGAGAGAGACTACATTAATCTGCCTCACGCGTGAGGAGCCCGCAGCTGAGCGTTCCACGTAGTCCCGAATAGCACTGATTCTCTAGGTGACTGGCTCCAATGGGGCGCTGGTTGCCAGCGAGTTTGCACAACGAGTTTGAACATGAACACCCCTCCCCGTCCCGTAAACTGAGGTATCGCAATGGGCCACAAATATGTCCACCCAGGGGCCACTGGAAGGGCCCCAAGTGCGACTAGCGACATCCGACCTGCAGGAAGGCTCTCCGCTGCAAATCCTAGAGACAAGGTAAAAAAGGTCTTTCCACGTTTGGTACGGAGACCTCGAGCTAAATTCCCCCTTTGAGGTGGATCAATTGATGCTACAATTAGAGGCTCATAGTCAAGTTCTCGAGGTATTATATGGCGGGGTCAATGACGAGAGACAGAGGAGAAACACCAACAGACAGTCTTTCGGTTCTGGGTGCAACTAGCACCGGACATATCACAAGAGATATCACAAGAGATAGGGCTTTAAATGTATGTTGGTTTAGCAGAGCTTAGCGCTTTACAGCCTCAGCCGACTCGATCAGGGCTACAAAAAAAAAGACACACACGCACACAAGGAACCCCTTCCACTGGGTCGGTGAAGCGCACAGGCTGTGAATGCTCATTATGAGGCCCCGCAAGAGCCCCATGATAGACTTAATTATCGTG
Source organism: Petasospora japonica (assembly GCA_030557175.1). Classification (NCBI taxonomy): domain Eukaryota; kingdom Fungi; phylum Ascomycota; class Saccharomycetes; order Phaffomycetales; family Wickerhamomycetaceae; genus Petasospora; species Petasospora japonica. Next base: position 1,991 of record JAKTVL010000085.1, read on the forward strand.
AGAGCTACAAGCAAGTCATTTGTAGAGGCGGGCAGAACCTTTGAGGCCTGACGACGACACATGTTGCAAGTTGTAGAGCAGTAAGACCCGCATGGGTGTGACTGGCCTGTTCTGCGAGGCGCCAACTTCCCAAATGAGACCAAGCTCCAACAAGACTACGCGCCGGCACGGCCCCCACCACCGGCAAGGGCGTTTAATTTTAACGACTAGGAGGTCTTCTAATCGACTGATCTGAGAAGATACTTTCCATCCCGTAGTGACACGGCAGCGACTACAACAAGGTGCTCTAGGGCTCAGCCGTCACCTCGGGCGGCTTGGCCTAGATAATGCCCCCGGGGGCAGCAGCTAGACCAGCATCAGACCCGCAGAACATCGCAGCGAGACCCATGTGGCCCTTTCCCAAAAGAAATTGGAGAGGGGTGAGAGCAAAAAATCGATGCGTGGGAGGTATATAACCTCATGCGTTCCCAGCACCCTTCTCCAGATTCTGCTCTCCCCCCGTTTTCTTGTCATCACGGCCTGTTGTCGCTACTGCCTCCTCACAGAGCCTCCAGGTGCTGCCACTCCCTCCGCTGTCTCCTCCCTATTCAACCCCATTACAACCTCCTCGTTGCACACTCTACTCCTCCACTGGCTGCCCCTATTCACACCGTTCTTCTTGCACCTTGTTTTGAAGTACCTCCACATCCGACTGGCATTGAGTTATTAGTCGCCCTCCTCTCCTCTCTTTTTTTGTTCCTGGTTCCACTCAGCTGTTCTATGACCGAGCAAGTGACTTACGTCTCACTATAACGGACAACTAACGACCTCCTCACCTTGCACGCTCTCTTCACTATCAAAAGCACACTATTCTGCATTCCTACTGAACAATTTGAGACCCTCACACTTCTAAATAGAACAGGGACCACCAAAAAGAGAAAAGGCCACATTCATTAAACACCATTAAAGACAACCATGGAGCCACATACACCAATGTTTCTCAAGCGCAGAGCTCAGGCCCGTCTATTGGCCAACGACCCTCATGTCAAACACATGGAGGCGAGAGCCCATGGTGAGTCTATCAGCGAGTACTCTCTGGAAATCTTTAACCACTTGGTGGAGTTAGAGGACCAGACTCACATGTCTCCGGATTTGATCCACTCTCAACCTCAGATTACTGTGGCCATGAGGCCAGTCTTGTTTGACTTCCTTTTGGACGTACACAACAGATTGAAACTATCGACTGCTTCTTTCTACCTCACCATCAACGTTTTGGACCGTTACTGCTCGTTGAGAATTGTGAGAAAGGACCATTTCCAATTGTTAGGTCTGACTGCACTGTGGCTGGCTGCAAAATTTGTCGAACCAAAGAACAAGATCCCAAGCTTGGATTTCCTCAGAGCCACCTGTTGTCACTGTTATTCTAAACAGCTATTCTTGGAAATGGAGTGCCATATTCTCAAATCGCTTAAATGGGAGGTTGATGCACCAACTCATGATTCGTTTGTTGATCTAGTATTGAAGGAGCATGGCTCCTATTGCTCCAATCCAGAGGCTATCAAATACATTGCCAATTACATTTGCCAATTGATGCAATTCCATTACAAATGCACATTCCACTACTCACCATCACAGATCGGTATGGCGTCTGTCATTTTGGCCCATAACGCTCTTACGCTCGCAAATGAGCAGGTTTATATTCAACCAAGTGCAAGCTCCAATGAAGTTGTTCGCCTGCTTCAATTGATGCTAAACCTCATCAGGGATATCCCATTACCACATTCAATGAAGAATAAGTTTTTCAACAAGTCCAATGACATCAAAGTCAATGGCCAATTGAAATCACTATACATTTACGCTGAAGAGAACCATCGTCAATCCGCAACATATTATCCATCAACTCCACTATCCAGCTACTGCAACTCTCCACTAACATCCCGCCAATCTTCCACCTCATCAGCTTCGGACTCGGATGTCTTTTCGCGTGGGTCAACTTCAACATTGGCAACACCTCCATCAAGCTGCACTGCATCTCCAGTTAATCAGCCGAAGGATCGTGTTCCTCTGCAGCAGTTAAAGATACATACGCCTATGATGTATCGTAATCCAACCGTTCCTGCTGGAGTCCTCACTCACCTTGTGGATGATGTCGATTCCCTAGAGAGAAAGCGTTCTTATGGAGCTTAATGTCCTGTTCTAGGATCTTTTGTTTATACTTTTTTGCGTTCCCATTTTGACGATTTTCATTTTTGCTTTTATATCTTTTGGTTAAGACGCTCTTCTCCTTTTTGTTTTGTTGAATGATCTTCTTCATTTTGGTATATGTGGCATGTTTGTTTGTCCTCTGTTGGTTTGAGTATCGCACTTTGATTAACGTGTTTACGACTCCCCACCCCCTCTTTATACTTTCTTCTTTTGGTGAAGCTACACAACTGGCTTGTGTATGACCCCAATGCTCACATTGAATAAAGAAAGCTGATAGAACTTTTGTTATCCTGCTTCGTAGATGATGTTCGATTTTTTTCAAGACCGTGGTAGACAAGGCATCCGCCCGAGGCGTTTACGAAGTTGCTGAGTTAGTCATAATCGAAGAAACGCTGACTACTGTAACGTGTTCTGAAGACAAGCCGATCAGCTGTGTATGAGGGGCGGGGACAGAAGTCAATCAATCAATCATGGCAAAGGGCTCGCCAAGTATTTGGTTGTGGGACCAGTCTCTCGGAATGATCAGGCAATAAAATGCCACGCAACTAGCTATAGCCACGTAGAAGCAATGTGGTCTTGAAATAGTTGCAACAAGCAACAGTCCATCGGAAAACAGCTATCACCCGGATATTAGAGCGTGGATCGATGCATCTTATGAGCCAGCACAGGATTCCCAGACACAGCACAGAAGATAGACAGTGCCTTAAGATATACAGCAAGATGTCTGTTCTCACCTTCAGGCAAGCCCCGCGCAATGTTCTACAATAAGTCTTAGCATGTACTGTGCCATTGGCACAGTCCAGTCTCACCGGTGTCTGTTCAAGAAGGACACATGTGCCGATCGTGTGCCCGAGGCTACGACCTCCCCCACCCTTTGGAGAAAAATCAGTAGGCAGCTGTCGCTCTAGGTGTGTCCCTGAGAAGTGAGTGGAGACACTTTTACCTACACGAACATGCCTGGAGAGTTATTCCAGTGGTTGGTTGGCCGTCGGCGCTGACCTTGAAAACCTCCCAGTGTGGTAATTGTACATTGAAGACTGCCTCCTAGTGCTGAAGATCTGCACGCCGAGTCGACGTATACCCGTACCTGGCTCAACCCAAAACGCCACACAGTACAACCAAACGAGCCATATATTTTTAAGCCCGGGTGCACATAGAATGCCGCCCGTCGTAACAAGCGGGAAAGGACAATAACCATATCTGGGTGTTGGCTAATGCCTGAGGTCTTAGCCTTAGCACCTCCGTACAGCCCACGCCACCTTAATTCGCCGTCGAAAAGAGCGCTACGAAGCCACTTCTACCCAAATCCTACAAACGAAAAGAGGGGGACTCCTTCCTGAAGCAGCAGTGGGGATTGCATTTGGAAGTGCCGCCTCTCCCTCTACCCAAAGGAGAGCGGACTGCACCACTAGATCAGATCCGTTGGAACGGCCCGGCAACGTTAGGAGCCGTTGGCTCCCAGTTTTTGCCCCTATCTTTCGCAGCCCTATCTCTGCACTTCCCAAGGATATCTGTATCCGGACGACAGGCAAACAACCCCTCACAAAACCAGCCCAAGTGGCTCTCGATAATGGACTTTCTGCAATAGTCTAAACTGCTTTCAAACTGGATCAGGCGATCCCCCTTTATCATGCCTCCTGTATTGCCAACCTCAACCTCAAATAGAGCACAGAGAACTGTCGCCCCGGATACGGGATTCCGTGTCGCCAGGTGTATGCCCGGGGACTAATTACGTGCGCCCACCACGCCCAAGATCAGCCTCCTGGGTTTTCTGCATGCGGGTCTCACACCCCAGCACTATAGTCTCTCAGTAACATAGACCCTCAGTTCTAGTCTCGCGACCAGAGCAGCAAGTTCTAGCTCCCGACAGCCTTGATCTGGGACCCCAGCAAAGAAAAAAAAAAGAATAGGCATCGCACCACAAAGGAGAATCAGGCTAGCCACACTTCTACCTGATTTGGCCTGCTGCCTCGCAGTGTTGTTGGGATACTTCTCTGGCTAATTACTGCCTTTTCTATTCGCAGGCGGCAAAAGCTTGATCTGCAGTGTTTGTCTGCCCGTTTCCAAGGGCAAGGATGGGTTACAAGCATCGCCGTGAGGAGGCTCATCCATCCACACGGCCTAGACAAAGAATGTTTGTAAACGAGTACAGCGGGTACTACCCGGATTCTGGTTCATTGGAGACGATCAAACTGGATGAAACAACGCCGGATAAGTTCTATAAGGACTTCGTCAGGCTCCGGAAGCCAGCTATCATCCAAGGCGTAATACCAAATCTTGATATTGAAAGTCTGAGCCCAGGAAACATCGTATCAAGATTGCACAATGATGACCAGGTGTTACTAGTGGAGAAAAAGGACAATGGTGGGTTTGGATCGGGGACTCAACGGATCAAGATGAGTTTTGAGGAATTCATGCAAAAACTACATGAAGAAGGTGATGAGTACTATTTGACTACTCAATACGCCGAAGATGACCCCGATGAGATACGTAAGCTTCAGCAACAACAACTACATGATGATTCCGAAGAGGATATAAGTGACGATGGTGAAGACGATGAAGACGACGATGAAGACGATGAAGAGATTTCTTCTTTTGCTCCACAGCTCCCTTTAAATGGGGATCAATTCTCTGATACAGATTCCATTGATTTTAATGACATTCATGATGATTTTGATGAACTCTCAAACGCCTCTGAACGACAACTCGGTGAAAATGAAGAAGTCATATCCACCTCATTAGGCGGAGAGCCATTGACTTCGTCAGAGGCATATCGAAGAGTTCATGAATTTGTCCAAAAGCCATTAACAAATCTTGTTTCTACAGAGTCATTGCCTTTACAACCAAATATTTTGAAGAAACTTGTTCCACAGCAAATCAACATCTGGATTGGGACTTCTATCCCCCATGAAGACTCGTCATTCAAGTTATGCGAAACTGAAAGGGACTATGGCTTGGGTCGCCGCGTGTTTGGTGGTGGCAATTCATCAGGCTTGCACCACGATCATGCAGATAACCTGTACATTCCAATCTCTGGTCGTAAGAGATTCACTATCTTTGCGCCCTCGGATGCCGATAAGATGTACACGGTGGGTAATATCAACATGGTCCATTCAAGCGGAGTCATTGATTATAAGAATGATTCGAACGCGCCAGGCTGGAGATCATTAAGAGGCGACGGTGCTATCATTACGGAGGTTGCAAGATGGAGGCTCGACAATGACCCGAATTTGAGCGAGACGGAGAGAGAAGAACTCATCACCCTGATTGACAAAGAGGAGGAAACGATACAAGATTTTGAAAAAAGCGTCATTGATGAATCCGGTGTAAAGAAGGACCCACCATCGTTCTCCAGAATCCCAGCTGCTATCCTACATTTGGATAAGGTCACCGACGAAAAACTCCGCAATAAGTTGGACAAACTTGCGCATAAACTGTGGCCTGACTTCTTCAAGGCGAAGAGCATGACGGCTTCGCTGTCGCCTGGACAGATGCTCTTCCTACCTGCGGGCTGGTTCCATGAGGTCACGTCATTTGGCTCAGGCGGCTCGACACCTGGAGATAGGACCCACATTGCCCTCAACTACTGGTACTCGCCGCCCAACGACGCCGACAACGTCTACACAGATGACTACTGGACTGACGACTTCAAAAGAACAGCAGAGTCATGCAGACACTACGACGCTATTTAAGTCACCTACCCCCTTCCCCCCCCCCCCCCCCCCCCCCCCCCCCCCATATAGGGCTGCCCTCCCGCCCACCGGCCAGGCCCCCGAAAAATTTCTGGCCAAGCCGCTAATGGTTTTCCCCCCCCCCAGGGAAAAAAATTTAAAAAAAAAAAAACGACACGATTCCCGAGCTCCGCCGCCTGTAGCCGGATGCGCGTCTCTACCCCGCACGTCTTCAGGAACAAGTCTCAAAACACCCGCACACCGTCAAAACCCTAGACCTGTTGCCCGCGCTGTTTTTCGCGAGTGACTGTTGCGAGCTGTACTCGCGCGAAGATCTGAGTCTGCAAACCAGGGCGTATCAGCAGACCCACGCGTAGTTCTCGTCACGGCTATTCATATCCCCAGCCGAGCTCACGCTCAACGAGAAACTCTAAAGTGTCACAATCCCAGATGGGCAATCGGGCGCGGCGGGCGGTACGCGCCGCACACCCACACACACCGACAAAGATGCATTTCTCTTTAGTCAGATGCCGGCCCGGTTTGGCTTTGGGACGCTCCGGTGACGGGCCCCTATTGTTTCGACTCGAGATGGCTCTCCGTGGAGGCAGAGACAAATACCCGGATGAGGCGAGGGGGCTAGCTCGCGGGTGTTCCAGGAAGGAGGGTGCCAAGTGAAGAACGGCAACTGTGTGTCCTTGTGAATGCTGGCGAGTGTATAAATACTCCCAAACCCTTAGCGGACACTGTGTGTGACGAGTCCAGGTGTACTCGCGACGGTGGCCATAGAAAACGTCTTGCGCCCCTATTGCGCGTGTTGCATACTGCGCGATTGGCTCGCCTGGGCTTATCAGTGCCAATTGTCAGATAACAAACAACGTGGCGCGCCCAGCAGCTCTCCAATGGGTAGCGAAAAGTGGGAGGGTGTGTAGTAGTCAAGATCGGCATCGGGCACGCCTGGAATGTTGGCGCCAGGGCGAACGTTGAGGAACCCGTGATTAATGTCTAGGGCTGCGCACAAGGCGGACACAGGAAGGCGCCGGCACCGGTACACGTACACGTAAACGTACACGTCGATGTAGATGGAATCACTGGCTGGAGGCCTCTGAGGCGCAAAGGAAGGAGTCACACACGTCTGGGCACACACAGAGGACCTCTCTTTTGCAGGGCACTTTTTCGCCATTGGCCGGGGGAAGCTCTGGCGCGGTGTTCGCGGGCAACTCAGCCTGTTGCCTGTTCGGGCGAAATGGCGAAACCGGAGAATGTGTCAGGGGCTTCCCATAGATCGTCTCAGATCCCAGCGCGCCTCCTACTTGCAGGCCCCAAAACAGGCCAAAGGACCCTCCCACACACTGTATCGGCTTCTGAGTGCCAAGAGACCACGAAAACGGCGGACCCTAGCCCTGACTATAGGGTTGTACGCGCTTTTACGTCTTGATGGCAAGCCATCAAGACGTGCGCATACCGCGCCATTTCTGTGTCCCGTACCGCCGCGTTTTTCGCACGCGGCGTTGCGCCAAAGAAAAAAAGCGACGCACAACTTTTCCAGCTGTGACGCAGGTTTTTTTTCACGTTCAGGTCTCTCTCCTTTCTCCTTAACCTGTCGTAAAAGAGTCCTCTACGCCCTCTCTCCGCAAGGAACCCCCGCTGACCCCTGCTCGATCCACAGATCACAAGTGAAGATGTAAGCATTTGATTAGCCACACCCCACCAGACCCAGAAAGCCACTGATCCCGCCCTGAACCCTGCCCTCTGGTTTAATGATGCCCCTGGTGTTGTTGACGTTTTCTTGTGCATTTGACACATACAGGAGAACCCACCCGCGCAACACCACCACGTCGCCAGCGGCAGATTGGGATCCCTGGCCCACTATTAGTCTGCTGTCGAGACTGTTGACTAACACGTCTACCTTCTAGTGAACAAAAGAGCCTACTGTCTCTCCTTGCTCTCTCAGCTTTGTATCTCTGGTTACAACCCCACTCTTTCCCCCGTGTGTTGCGTACGAGACGTTTGACATCCTTTGGGACCATCTAAGGCTGCTGTACCCGCTGTGATACACCAGTTAAACTATACTGCCGTGTGACTTGTGAGGAAACATCCGTTTGTTGCTGAGGTTTTAACTAATTTCAGCTCTGCTATCGATTGTTGATCAAGTCTGCCCTGTCTAGTTTAGGAGAGATTTCCGTTTTCGCTCCCCTTATATCAAGTCCAAACTCTTGTCTGATCTCATATCTACACCCGTTGTGTGCCCTCTGTTATTGTCAAAGCTTTTGCGCTGCCAACCCTTGCTGCTGAAGATTTTAACTAATCCTTTGGTTTGCAATATTTTTTGGTAATTTGCTATCTTTGATATATTCCCCCCAAGACTCCCTTTCTGATCACTGAACAAATCTACTTTTATTCCGCTTATAATCAGGCACCATGGCTTTGGCAAATCGGAGACCAGTGGCTTTCCCAGTTGCTGAACCAACTGTGGCATCGCCTTCTTTCAAGCCACGTCGTTTGAGTTTGAACTCTGATTATTCGATGTCAAAGGCTTCCTCCTCAAAGAAATCTCCAGCCACAATCAAGGAAATGACTCCAGAGGGAAGCTCTGGTTCAAGTCCTGAGGATTTGGATGCTTCTCCTACAAGCTCCATCTCCACCGCTGTTACATCCTTATCCATTACTACTGGAAATGCTAATATTCCACCTGCTCCAAAGACTAAAGAAAAGACTAAAGAAAAGAAACAAAAGGACAAATCATCAACAAAGCAGCCTTCTGCCACAGGCATCTCCACAACTATTCCAGTTACTGGTGAAAGACCGATGCCAGAAGAGCACAAGTCGTTGGATGATACCGTTCTTTTCAACATCTTTGAGATTCTTTATGAGCATGATCCAGATGGCAAAGGTATGACTGTGAAACAAATTTGTGATATTTTGGTTGAAAGACACCCAGATGTTGCAACTTTGTCCTCCAAAACCTCCAATTTGGTTTCGGCAAAGCTTAATGCGTACGTCAAACGTATTGAAAAAGGTGAGAAATCTTTGATTTATGCTTTGTCTAGAGAATGGGCTGATGCTTCTCCAAAGAGAATGGTTTACGTCTACCGTGGTTTGCTTGCTCCAGATTTCTACATTCATGCTCTTGCCGCTATTGAAAGTCAAAAGGCTGAGATGATGAATGCGTCCCCAACTCCAGAAGATAAGAAGAACTTCTTTGATTCAATTAAAGATGGAAAGAACTCTGGTATGTTTGGCATCCCAGGTGAAATGAAGAGACGTGCTACTGCTTTTGATTTGGGTATCAATAAGAACACTTTCTCAGATCTCCAGTTGGATTTGACATTACCCCAAATCACCATTCCATACGCTGCTGCTCCTGTTACCGCTTCTCTGGGTATCAGTTCCACTCTGAAACAATCTTCTACTTTGTCCGACAATGCAAAGGAGAAGACTGAGCTTTCTTCAACAAAAGATTCTGCTATCTCAGATGATGATCTCGATGATTTTGATCAATTCGATCAAGTAAATGATGATTTCGAAGACATCAAAGTCAGTATTCGTAACAACAAAAGATCAAAGTCCATGTCGTACCTTCAATCCAAGAAAGTTCGTACTTTGACAATCGCTGCTGCTGCTCCAAGAGTTTCAAGAATTAAGGCCACTCAATCACCTTCCGTTGCTGCCGCTGCTGCCGCTCTTCATGCATCGGCTCTTGATGGATTATCACCTTCCTCGAGCTTCTCAGCTAGAGGAGGACTTAGACATTCTGTTTCCTCAGAGCCACCAGTGGCTGCGAAATGGAGACAGGCCGTTAAGAGAGGTTTCTTGATGCAAGACATTAAAGCTCCAGAAAGCATCTCTTGGGATGATTTGGATTCCATCTTTGCTTGATATTTTTAGAACTTCTTTCATCCTCCAACTAACCTCCCTCACTAACACACACCCATACATTGACCCACTTCCGTCACTTCCATCATGATTTGTACATTGTCCTCTTACGTCAAGTAACACCTTTTTGTGTTACTTATTTGTATTGTTTTGCTTGCACTGTTTCCCTTCGCTTGCCATGATTACGATCCAAACCTTGTCTACTGTTGCTTTTGTTACGTCCTTGTTTTGTCCTCTATTCTTGATCTTGTACATCTCTCCTTTCCATGCTACACAAATCATATACCGTGGGGTCAGTGCAGTTTGGCTGTTGGTTTTCCACAATTTTCCTCTCTGTTTTTGTTCGGTCCTCTCATCAACGGAGGACTCTATTTATTTGTCGATATGCTGCATCATGAGTTTTAGATGGCCCGTTTCACATATTCATAAACTTACACTTTCACTATTATACCAAAATCGAAGGAAAGGTCGTGTCAGTTTGATGCTGCATCCCTTACTTCGTCCACTTTGCCTCCCCCCCCCCCTTCTGCTGTCGATGGAAACTCCCCAGCGCGGGGCTTTAATTCTTTGACCAATTTTGCATTACTAGAGATAACCATTACTTTTGTTAGGCTGCTTTTCCCTAATTTCACTATTTCCTTCCCCCAACACCATCACTGCTACAACTCTGTGCGCTTTCCCGCACCGATTCGTGCTGTGTTAATGACTCATGATATATGATTATCCTCCAAATGCTTGTAGACATCTAATGTTAGATAACCATAGAATTCTGAAACACTAAACTAACAAGACACCAAGATCTCTGTAAATTGCACTTGCCCTCTGGGCTTTGGCCTTTTCGATATAAATCGTTTTGTGTCGCTGATGCTGATGGCCAGCGGAAGCTCGGTTGCATGCTGCCGCTGTCCAGGGTTTCCGGATGCATGCACCCGACTATGGGTTTCACACGCCAAATATCCGTCTAGAAATCAGCAGTCTGAGGCACCAAGACAACAATTGGAACCTTGATACAACCCATAAAATACTAAGCAGCCTACCAACTCGCTCAGCTCTTCTCTACTGTCCGAAGCACGTACAAACAACTCACTTTCCAGACAGGAATTGCAAATTTGCGCGCTCTGATTGGGCCCTCACGCGCGCTCTCGGGGCTCGGTACGCGCCACGTACAGACGAAAAATTCATAAGCAGCGCATCGGGTCATGGATGGTGGGGGAGAAATCCCAGAGACCATTCTCTATCTTGCTCATTCCACCCATTTGCCCGCTTGGTGGCTATCCTAGGTTGGAAGAACACAATCATTATAAGCAACCATGTCTCTCGGGCTCACAGCTAGAGTATGCACTCGGAGTGCAAGACTTACCAAGGCGCCGTTAAGATTCAAATCATTATCACCACGCATCCTTCTCTCGACTCGTGTCTCTTCTCCAACTTGCGCACTGAGTTCCGCCAGCATAAGGTATTTCTCTTCTTCCACATCAGCGTTGAAATCTACAGAAGTGCCCTTCGATGAAATGGATGAAGTGATCCAAGAGATGCTCATCCAAGAGAGAGCCGTTGACAAAGTTGACGTCTGCATCATTGGGGGAGGTCCTGCTGGTCTTGCGACAGCTATTAAGATCAAACAGCTTGAAATGGAAAATCAGGATGAACTTAAGCGTGAGATCCGCGTAATTGTCCTTGAGAAGGCACCAGATATGGGTTCACATATTGTCTCGGGTGCCGTTCTTGAACCAAGAGCTTTAAGAGAGCTTTTCCCAGACAGTGAATATTACGATGAGAATGGAGAAGGTATCCCACTCCCACCAGAAATTGTAACCCTGGTTGAGGAAGAGCATTTGAAATACCTCATTGGTGACATTTCTTTGCCTGTTCCAGAGCCCCCACAGATGGTCAACAAAGGGAAGAACTATATCGCCTCTCTCAGTGAAGTGGTTAAGCACCTTGCTGAGAAGGCTGAAGAGATTGGTGTTGAAGTATACCCATCCACTGCAGTCTCTGAAGTTATATATGACTCTACTGGGGCCGTTAAAGGTGTGGCCACCAAAGACATGGGTATCGGTAGAGACGGTATCCCAAAGGATTCTTTTGAACGTGGTATGGAATTCCATGCAAGAGTGACTGTTTTCGCTGAAGGCTGTCATGGTTCTTTGTCTAAGGAAGTCATCAACAAATTCAAACTCAGAGAAGGAAGGGAAAACCAGACTTATGGCCTTGGTATTAAGGAGGTTTGGGAAGTCGATCCAGCGAAATTCAAGAAGGGTTATATCGCACACACACTTGGTTACCCTTTGAAATATGACACCTATGGCGGTGGGTTCATCTATCATTTTGGTGATGGTCTAGTTGCAGTTGGTCTGGTAGTGGGTCTTGATTACCAGAATCCATGGGTTTCCCCATATCAGGAGTTCCAGAAAATGAAGCATCATCCGTTTTACAAAGAGACGCTCGAAGGTGGTAAATGTATCTCTTACGCTGCTAGGGCTCTTAATGAAGGTGGATGGCAGGCTGTTCCTAAACTACACTTCCCAGGTGGTGTTCTAGTTGGTGCTAGTGCGGGTTTTATGAATGTTCCAAAAGTTAAAGGAACACATACTGCAATGAAAACTGGTCTATTGGCGGCTGAATGCATCTACGAGAAGGTGAGTAAGATGGAAAAGATCATGACAGAAGAAGACGAAGAGTACGACCCAGAGATTCATGACATTGAGGAGGTGGCTATCGATTTACAACAGTATGAGAAGGCCTACAAAGCTTCTTGGGTTCACGATGAGCTGTATGAAGTTCGCAACGTCAGACCCTCCTTCAATACTGGGATTGGTTTCCTTCTCGGTGCTGCTTACTCTGGTATTGAGACTTTGCTACTAAAGGGTCAAGTTGCTTGGACTTTCAAACATCACCATTCTGATGCTACATTGACCAAGGCTGCAGACCAATACGAGAAAATCGACTATCCAAAGCCAGATGGGAAGATTTCTTTTGATATTCTTACATCTGTTTCTAGAACTGGAACTTACCACGATGAGGATGAGAAAAACCATTTGAGAGTTCCAGACCAAGACATGGAGAAGCACACGGAAATTTCATGGCCAAAGTACAAAGGCGTCGAGAATAGATTCTGCCCTGCGGGTGTCTATGAATACGTCGAAGATGAAGGCTCAAAACACGGCGTCAGGTTCCAGATCAACTCGCAGAATTGTATCCATTGCAAGACATGTGATATCAAGGTTCCGACCCAAGACATTAACTGGACCGTACCAGAGAGTGGCGATGGTCCGAAGTATATGATGACTTGATCCTACAACTACTCACTTAGCCACATAATGATACCCCACAACTCACGTCAGCATCACTGCATTCATAGGGAACTTGATTAACACACCATAGATTATTTTAGAACGTCAAAGTGTCTCTTTATTTATTCAACATTTAACACTACCTAATTATCATTTCCCTGTCAATTTTTCTTCTCTTTAGCCGTAGCTTGAAACAAAAGAAATATGTAATACATAATATAACACACAGGGCATTGGTCATAACCAGTCATCAAATTACGATAATGCATAGCAGCATTAAAATTATTGTATATGTCACTTTCCTTACGTCACCCAGACATGCAACACCTTATCACCAACTTCTTGCATCATGTCCTTAACCATAGCCCAATCCTCTTCACTGTCAATAACAATGAAATCACCATCTTCATCCTGGTATTTCAATTTCCCCTTCATTTGACCACCGCATTGTTTGATCTTCTTGTCAATCTTTTCCAAGAACTCCTCGACACCGATGTCTAACGATATCATCATGGTGAACAAGTCTTGATCGTACATCAATCTCACGATAATAGAGTTAGAAGGTAAGCTGTTCTTATAAGATTCAGAAATAGATCTCTTTGTTTGAATTGAATCCTGAGTTGCACGTCTTGAGGAAGCCGGAGCTTCAGATCTTTGACGTGAATGTCCTGGAGTGGCTGTGAAGCTTGTCGGTAAGGTCACTTCTGAATTTGTACGTCCAATGTATGACGATCTCCTGGAGCTTCCAGGAATCGAAATACCGTTACTCCGTCTGTCATCTATACTCATTTGCGACAAGCCCTGAGTATTGGAATGTTGGTATTCTTCTTGTAAGTTCATCACAAGCTTACGAATACAACTTTCCCAGTTGGAGCGAGTTTCTTCGTTTTTGAATCTCATTAGGAAGCTTCCTGTGTCCTTTATCCCAGACCATGAGATGTTCAATTGATACGGATTGATGGTGCTGATGTTGTAAATGTTCGCAATGGAAATTCTTCCCTTCAATTCAAGTCCAATAACTTCATTTGCATTGAAAAGACTTGTTGTGGATTTCTTCTTTAAACCAATGGTGGACTTCTTTTGCGTTGGAAGTAGTTCTTTGAAAAAGATGATAATGTTTTCAAACAGGTATACCTGGAATTCGCGTTCATCAGAATTCTTTGAATTATCGTTCACAACAACCTTATCAAAGAATAAGAGTTCACCAAAGCTATGCACATCATATCCCTTCCAATCAACAACCTTATCAAACAATTTCTTCAAAACCTCAACGTTCTCAACTCTTCTCTGGTTCTCATTGATATCATTGGCAATCTTCTTTGAAATGTCCAAAGATAAGTTCAACTCATTGTAGCTAGGTGACAGTTGATCAGTATACTTGATAAGTTCTTTGAGAAGAAGTGGGTATTTGCAGAGTCTCTGAACTGGCTTGAGCAAGAAACTCTGGAGCTCCAAGTCATTCGCAATGATCAACTGATTGTTCTTCTGACGCAGTGGGGACGAACTTATAAAGTCAATGGCAGCCTTTTGGCCAATTGACCAAGGTTCGTACATCTTGAAAAATGACTGCGCATGAATGAAAACGGAGCCAATCCTTTGGTATTTAGCTTCAACAAGACTGTTGATCTCTAATGACACAAGAACACGTCTTTGAAAATCTAAGATGTCATCCAAATTTGGGAAAAGCATGTATAGATCTTCTGAAGAGATGATATTGTAGTCCAAGAGCTGCTGCTTGTACTTCACTAATGTTTCCAAATCATTCACATATTTTCTTTCTGTTTGCACGAGCTCTTTGATGACTTTGGATTTGGCATCTGTGATCTTAATCTCCTCTTCAACTTCCACTGGTTTGAAAATACCTGGTGCCAAGTCAATAACTCTATTGATCACCTTGATAATTTTGATCAGATCGTCGGTTTCATTGGAAAATACATTTGAAATAGTGAAAAGATCTATATGTTCAAAATTCAGATAGTTCTTGCAAGCCAAGATAAAGTCGTAAATTGACTTTTTGCAAGTTTTCAGATCATCAGATGAGACCACGGGAAGTGTCTGTGTAGGTTTGATCAGGTTGAAAATGACACACAACGGAGAACCTTGTTGAAAGAGCGCCCATAATTGTGTCACGGGGTCACAACTAACAGTAGCAGGCAACACACCAGCGTGAAAAGTTGTGAGTGGAGCGACTGACGGGGACTGTGCGCCAGATGACAAGGGGGAGGAGTCCTCGCTGATGCTACTGAATGTTGACATGCCACTCACTCGTAGGTTTGAACCATTGACAGAGCTGTAGCTTCCATGCGTCGATGACGGATGTGAAGCCTTTTGTGATAGAGCAAGAGCCTGATTCTCCGATAGCACCTCGGCACTGGAGTATGCGAGATTGAGGTATGGTTTGAGCTGCGGAGCAGTCTCAAGTCTCTTTCTGAGTTTCAAGCACACGTAGTAGAGAGAATCACTCAGCGTAACCTGTTTGTTCATGAGCATTGCAGTATTATTTGTGGGCACTGATGACACATTGGTAATTGAGTTGGAAACGGACGATGATCGGGAAGGCCCTGAACCATTGGGTAGTGAGATGAACGGTGTGCTCGAGGTGCGCATCGAGAGCGCCGTGGAGGACGCATTGGGCGTCATCTCAGGGAACACGGCCATGAATAAGATATGTGTTTAACTCCTGTGAGGGTGGAGGCAGCTATTCTTTTCGCTGATCGGAGCCGCCAGGTGTTTCTGATGAACAATTCCACGCGTTTGCGAGGAAAGGGATTCTGAAGGGAATGTGGCCTGGGCGGTTATTGTTGCTTGCCACGAATGCTTTGTGCGAGGTGTACTGTGGTTTATAACAACCGGTAGCTGTTGCTTTTGACGCGTTTGGGCTCCCTTTAGGGCGGTGTGGTCCTCGTTGTAGAGCTATATAAACACGTCCCGCGGAGCTCCATGTTACCTTTTGCAGAGGACCCAAAAGCTGTTGAAAAGGCGCCACGGTCGCTCCTTCTCGAGCGCATCGGGCGGGTAACACTACGGAGTGAATTGCACCCGCACACCACCGGTTATAGCTATTATGTTCTCCTTTTCCATGAGCAGCTGGCACTTAGGACAGCACGGCACAAGGGTTAGGACCCCGAACAAAACAAGTGTGGCCTATGACAGTGATACAGTTGGAGCAGAAGGAAATAACTGACAACAACCTGCGGGTCCTCAAGCTGCGGAAGCTGGAGTATAAACGGTCACTGATTACTTACTTCGAACTGGGCGGCTATGTCTTCATTATTCTACTATACTTTAAAAAGTGAGTTTGATCTGTCCCACTCGTTCCACCCGGAGTCTAATACTAAAATATGAAGCATCTCATTCATTCGTTTTGCAGTACGGATGTTCCTCCACAAAATCATTGCTAGTCCCTTCCCCACTACACCTGACATGGCACTGCAGCTGAATGTCAAGCGCCAACTCACAAAGTCGTTCCTTTACACACTTATTATTATTAATACCATTTTCCTTATCCTGGATCTTATAGTTGGAGTGCCGTCTGATGGGTCAGAGACTGACTTCTTCAATGGAAGTCTCTCGTTACAAATCATTGGGGAGACCAAGCCTACAACGCGACTGTCTTATGTCTACTACAATGTTCTCATCTTTGCATCCCAATTTATAACCCTTTACCTTTCTGCTTTGTTGGACACTACAGCAGAGATTGAAAAAAATAATGACATTCTTCCAGGCGCTACATACTCTCTGAATCAGGTTGAAGGGGATGGATACTCAGGAAGAGCCAACATTGCTATCATCCATCCAAAGGAGATTTACAACGAGATCACGAGTTACGAACTATCAAATGAATCATCAGAGCACTACAATGATTACATGGGAAACCGTTTGAATCTGAATTCAATGCTGTGAATGGGCTGGATCTTCTCAGTGTAGATCGCCAAGGGGCTCACGTCTCTACCAGATTTCTTTTGTTTGAATAGTACATGAATGCATTACAACGACTGTCAGGTAACTAACGGCCAGTATTACTTTTGCCTGGAAAATTTTTTCTATAGGCTCAAGCACGGCCAATAGGGCAGCCACGAAGGTACTCAGCCTTGTTTCTCAAGATTCTGACACTTTTGAAGAAGATCTCCTCAGGACTCATAGCCCCCGTAGACTCCACGTTGAAAATGAAGTGGTCTCTCTTTCTTCCAAGCTTCACTTTGCCGTTGAACTCCTCGTGGCGTAAGACCTCTCTGGAAACTGTGTCTCTTCTTGCATCCTTCACATATGCCTCACCATTCTCATTGATGCCAATAACACCAGCAGAGAAGCACTTTTGGAACTTCTTGGCATCGTTCCCAGTAATTTTGTCTGTGATCTCAATGACTGGAAGAAGTCTGTATGAAGCTGTGGAAACTGGAGAATACTTGGCGTGGTCAGAACCCAAACCCAAGATGCAATGGACTCTTAATGAAATCTCTTGGCCTGGTCTCAGCTTGGCCAAAAGAATGTTTGGATCCGCTGGTACAACCGGACTCTTAAAACGCTCTAGTTGGTTTCCCTGTGGCTCGAATTTCAAATCACTTGCGTAAACGTTGCTGTTTCTGTAAAGTTCATTAGGGTCAGTAGTGTTCTTCGCGTGTGGGTTTTTTGTGCAGGCAATATCTAAGGTCATGACGACAGTGTTGGCATCAGTGAATTTGTCTTCATCACTGACAGTGCTGTCTACCCAATTCAGAGCATCTGGATCCAACTTTAGTGGGATCAAACCTATTCTGTGTGCCAAAACTTCATCTTGGATAACGGAAGTGTTGTTGAAGATGTAAACTTGCTCTGCGGCAACAGATGGAACCTCAGAGATCATGATACGACGGAAGGCATTTGCTATCGAAGTATCCACATTTACAAGATCGAAGTTTGCAGTTCTTTCAGTGATGTATGAGACTTTGATATCAAACTTGGACTTAAAAGTGTCTATGTTCCATGAAAAGTCTTCAGAAGAGTTGTGGTAGCCTGGATAGTCATTTGACACGGTATTTGTCACACGGTCATGCTCTATGTGCACGATGTTATCCACAGCCATTGTTCTAGTTGGTTTGTGTTGGTATCAACGGACGCTCGCCTTGTGATTAAAGAGGCTGGATTTGCAATATCCTTCTTAAATTTTTTTTCTCATCACGTAGGGATGTGCGGATGTTCCTATTTGCACGTGTATCTTTGGCAGTGTTAGTCTTATTGGAGAATTCAATGGGCCTATTATTTAGGAATGTAGACATATTGGTGGATCCAATTATTATTTAACTTGTTTAATTTCTTTTTCAAGCTTTCGAAAAGCCTTGTGTCGAGCCAATTTTCATTTGGGTTGGAACTGGTATAACACAATCTATTCTCTATCGGTGGTTCATCGTCCTCCACCAGTATACTCAATAAGCTGGAAAAACCTCATCAGCTTCTGTGTCCTGTTTAAAATATGATCTGGAATCTCCTTCAAGATATATAAAGTTACCTTTCTTTGTCTACCTATTTCTTTTTAAGCTATATTTGAATAAATAAATTTTTTAGGATCTAATATTTCCTTAAAGAATTGCTTTTCTATATAGACGAGGTTTTTTCTAAAATTCATTCTCTTGATTTATCTAATCAAGTTTTTCGCCCCGGAATAATCATATGTTGTGGAAGTATAACTCATAACTAAAGATAAGCTTGTGTCTGTTTTAGGATGTCTTTGTGTATCCACTCCTAATTCCACACGCAGATCCTGATAATCAATTCAGCTATTTAACTCAATCTTTGATAACTGTTTATGTATTCTTATATATATAGCAAGTTTGGAAAAAGATCAACAAAGAAGAAAAATTAATCATGGACACATTAAACTAAATGAAAGAAAAGGTCTCAATAAATCATTCAATGAACTGCTGATCAGGCTTCTCGTCCCACATTGGATTAGTAACAGCCATTTTATGATGGCCATACAATGGTGGTTGTCTAATAACATCCTTCTTTCTGAGAATATGAATCTTGAACCAATCAATAGCCTCTCTATTCTGATACCTTGCATGTTGCATGAATGGAACGTCAAACACTTCGTCTAATTCTTCCAAAGTCAATGATTTAGTCTCTGGTAAGAACCACAAAACCAAGAAGAATCCAACAAAGTTCCATCCAGCATACCAACCAAATGCACCTTGTGGTTTAAAAGCATCAAGCAATGATGGCCAGGTGATCGCAAGCACAAAGTTCCAGAACCACAAGTTACCAATAGCCAGTGATGTACCTAGAGTTCTGACATACAATGGGAAACATTCTGCAGTATAAGGGAAAGTGACGACACCAGAACCAAATGAGTAAAAGATAGTGTAAATGTAGATACCCAGACAAATAGATGCAATTCTTCCGTTCGGAGAAGTATCCTCATCAATCCAGAACGAGAAACCAGTCATAAGCAAAAAGAGGCCCATCAAAGGGAAGGTCAAAAGCAGGAGCGCCCTTCTTCCAAACTTATCAATCGTAAAGAAAGCGGGAAGAGCAAATATGGTATTCAACGCACCGAATCCCAAAGAAGCACCAAGGGCATTGATCTCAGCAAAGTTGGCTTGAACAAAAATAGAGGAAGAATAGTACGCAATAACATTAATACCACAGAACTGTTGCATGAAGGTAACAATGAATGCACCAACAGTAGCATTTCTGTTTCTTCTAACCGTAAACAACTCCTTAACTCTTCTGGAAGTGGGCACATCCATGCCTTCCTCCTCTTGAAGCAGCACGTATTGGTAGAACAGGTCACGAGCAGCAGTGATGTCATGTTTTCTGATGGATCTCAAAGACTCCCAAGCCTCAAGGTAACGGCCTTTACCCATCAACCAACGTGGAGATTCTGGACAGAACGGAATTTGAAAAGCAGCAAAGAAGGCAGGTAGCATGGCAGAACCAAGCATCAATCTCCAGTTCAATCCACCGCCAACATTATGGTCAGGAACGTAATAGAAGGCGATACAGAACACATATCCAAGAGCTATACCCATAGCGGTAAAAAACTGCCATAGCATGGTGAGGGCACCTCTGATACTTGCTGGAGCAGCTTCGGAAGAATAAACAGGAACTGTAGCACTCTTAGGGCCCAATCCGAAGGCACCCAAGAAACCTCTGGCAATGAAGAGGTGGAACCAATGGCGGTCAACGAACCCTTGCCAGAAACAAGCGACACAAGAAACCACACAAGACCAGAAAATCACCCATTTACGCCCAAATCTCCTGTTAAGAGGATCTGTGATGAATGTAGAGACAAAAGCACAGAACAAATATGGTGAACCGTTCACAAGGCCCTCCAGCCATCTTGATCTGCTGTCGTCGTTACCAATACCCATGTAGGTTGGATAGAACAACACAGCACCATTAATGACAGACTCATCAGCACCTTGAGTTGCAGCGCAAAGAGAAGCGGACAAAACGACTTGCCACAACTTTGGAGGAATATCCCAAGGGTGCGTGGTCTCTCTATCCAACGCCTGCTTTTCGTCATCGCTTAGCAAGTCCATGCGGCTGTATCCCTTAGGATCTCTGGCAACAGCGGCACCGCGAGCAAAGAGCTCGACGTCTTGAAGATTGTTCTTGCGGGCAAAGTTTCTTCCCATCTCCATCACTTGTTCTTGATCATACTGTGTGAGGATGTTCTGGTTCTGCAGTTCACCTTGTAGGTCCGTCTCTTCAGTGGAGCCTTGGAACAGCCCAGCTCCTGCACCAGGGACCGGAGCCGGCTTCTCACTATAAGAGTTAGCAGTACTCGAGCTTTCTACCTGAGATACCTGCGATGTGTCTGGCTTGTCCTCAATATTAACGCCTGTCATCTTTTGCAAAGAGAGAATAAGGTCTTAGATAATAGCCTGGGCCATGAAAAAGAAAAAAGAGCGTGATTGAAGACTTATATACTTGCCAGCAAAGGGCATGACGTGTGGCAAACTGGAAAGAAGGGGATGTCCGTGTCCCCCCCTGGATAAGGTGGTGATCGGCGTGCAGTTCGACGCGCCTTGTGTAATTGTACCGACCTAGTTCGAATTGAATAAGTCCTGGGGAGCGGGCCTGCGCCCACACAAGTCATAGAGGCAAGCACGAAACCACAACAAGTTAATGTCACACCACCAATTAGTTTCCTCTGTAGCAGAACAAAGCCTCAACTTGGCCTTGATCTAGCTACGGCTTAAAGAATGAACCCAGCCAGCACATCGCTCTCCAGTCTGGGGCAGCAGATATGCTTGCTGGCGTGCGCGAACTGTGAACTCCTGGCGCCGCGTGCATAATGACGTCTTCCAGGTTGTTGGGGCTGCGCGTGGCGCTTCCGGGTTGGGCCAGGCATATCTGTGTCGCTCTTGCAATCTTATACGTGTCGACTGGAAGCAGACAGTTGCAGCGCTGGATAACAAGAGTACTGCTAGACTTTGGAGAAGGTTGTTCTTCGTGGCCGTCTGTTCCCGGTGACAGGCACAATAATTATTTGACCTGCCTCTTCGGAGAAATTAACGGACCGCACGCAAACCCCATGTAAAAGGTGGCGGGCCTATCGCCGGACCTACCTACAGTCACTGCTCTCAGTTCCCATGAAGACTGTACGGCTCATGCGTCTTTTGTGTCTAACAGTTTGTTGGACGGCTTGGTTTACTGGTCCAAATCCCCCTCCGAACTGTGTGCGGCGACGATGACTCCCGTTCTGCTAATCCCCACACATTCCCCACATCCCCGCCGCCAGCGCCGCGCTAGGCCGTTTGGTGGTTTGCCTGAAACTCCAAGAATATCGCATCAATTGAAGGCGGATCTTGTGCAAAGAGCCCAGATTCGGCCCTTTATACCTATCAGCCGCTGATATCCACGGTTTTGTTTTCCTCTTTTTGACCATGCTGGATTTGATCCAGTCCAGGCCCACTTGCGGCTGAGCTTGATCTAAAGACACACGGTCATTCTATATCTACAGATGATCTCTAGGCCTCTCTCTCTCAGTATGCATAAATCATTTTCCATTTGATGAGATACAAACGTTGAAGAGACAAGGGAATGGTCCAAATACCCATGTCCCTGAAGAACAGGTGTGATCATGTGATCAACTAAAAGCAAACAATAATAAAGAAAGCAAACAAAAGAAACCGACCCATAAATATAAATACGCCATAAAAAAACACATATGCAATAAACCCAAATAAAAACCCAATTGAAATAAACCTCGTCGAAAATTCCATTCATCATTCCTTTCTTGCGCGGCTCAGGCTTGCAATTGGAATGTTCAAAATACTTCCGTGCCCACGTCTTCCATAACTCGTTGTAGTCTCAAACTTCTCGGTGAACTTTTGCCTCAAATCAGAACTTCCCTCAGCAAAGCTTGACATAACTCCAGTACTAACATTGTTACTTGATCCAGTGCCACTCTTCATAGATTCAGTTGCACTATCTTGATCTGACGGTGTACGTGAAAGCAATAACGATGAATCCGCCGGGGATATACGCCCAGGACCACTGGTACGTTGCTGTGATAGTGTGTGTGATACTGGAATTGAGGTTGAAAGTGATGAAGATGTGATTTGGGGGTGCGTTCTTGATCCATGAGAGTTTGAGCGCGACTTGTGAAGGGGAGAGAAATTGACAGATGCATTTGCAGTTTGTGATGACGCACGTGTACGACCTTCAACTGGGGTATTCTTGCCAGAACTTAAACTGGACATTGATGGGAAAGAAGTAAGAGAGTTCGAATGAAGTAATGAGGTTGTCTGTGGTTGCTCTTCACGAATAGAAGGAATCAATCCATTACCCGTTGGTGAATAAAGAACTGGAGACGATGAGATTCCCAAAGATGGTGGTTTGATAGTCAAATTCGAAGGTGATGCGACACCGCTTCCTGTTGACTGTGCTGGTGAATATATGTAAGAATTTGAATTCGATCCACTGAACCCAAGTGAAATGGCACTGCGTGGAACCGGAGACCTCGTCGATGATGAATTTGACGACCTACGCGCCGTGGTTACCGAGGGGAGTGGAGGAAGTGAGTTTGAATGTGTTCTGGTCTGTTTTTGAGTGTTTGATTGCTGTTGGCCATCTCCATATGATGGTGTTGACTCCTTCAAACTTGAAGAGCCAATCGCTAATGAACTGAGATCCTCAATGTCTGTACTTGAAGCTGAGTCCGACAACGCCGTAGCATAATGTTTTTCCACTTGGAAACTCGCAGCAACATCCAGAGGTGTTAACCCGTTTTTGTTCTTCAAAGTGGTATCAATGTTCCGTTGAATGAGAAGTTTGATCGTTCGTAATGCCCCATACTTCATCGCCACATGAAGAGCGTTGTTTCCTTCATCATCAACGGCATTAATATCGGCACCTAGACCTAAGAGCATCTCAACACACTTGAAATAGTCCCTTACGCTGCTCACGTGGAGCGGTTTCTGTCCTGCTTCTCCTGATGCATTTAGCTGCGAAGGAAAATGTTGAAGTAGTAGATGCGTCGTCTGTTCATGACCGTTCGTCAAGGAGAGGTGTACGCTCGTGTTATGCTTGAATGTATGAAGAATCTCACTCCTGTCGTGTCCAAGAGAAATCAAATGGACACAGACGAGGTAGCGCCCATGGTATGAGGCATAATGGAGAGAGGACCATCCGTTGGAAGGATCCACGTTCTCGAGCATATCAGGGAAGCGCTTCAAAAGGCGCTTAACCACGAGCAAGTTCCCCTCTGTGACTGCCTGGCGGAGGCGTATTGAGGGGTCCAGCATCTGTGTGTGGCGGTTTGTGAATGTGGTTCTGAGAGTCCTGGGTTGATGAAGGGTAGTTCAAGGGGAAGAAGAGGCTGCTTCTTTCAGACGCGTCGCGGGTTGGACGGCGCCAGGGGGTTGTTGAATGTGAAGAACGGAGTGACTGGTGGGTGAAGAGACAGTACAGCAACTATTCACGTCTGCCGGGAACTGGCTGGTGAGTATTAGAAGCAGAGCACGCAGAGAAGTGTCTTTGTGAAGAATCTGCGTACGTATTTGCTAGCACTTTTTAACCCCAATGTCTGACCTTGAAGCTCCTGAAATTTCTGGACTGATTTCAGATGTCGCCCTTCCCAATCGGGTAATCGATGATGTAATCTGCATGGAGGTGCGCCAATGTGGCCTTTTAGGCGAGCTTTACAATCCAACGAGATCTACACTTGCTTGCTTCCTCTGTCTCTATCTCGTGTATTGCTTCGTATCTACATGTGAATCACCAGCCAAAGAAACTGTACACTTGTGTTCTGAAGTCGGTTGGGTTATCTAGATAAACGTGGTGACCGGCACCGCTAAGAACTGTGTAGCTCGCTTTCCCACTAGTCTTTTTCTCATTAATCTTCCTGACAATAGTGGCACCAGCCTCCTTACTCATCCAATCAACATCACCGTACATCCAAAGTGATTCTGGTTTAAGATTCCCAGGAACACGACTTAACAGTGGATATCTGGCTAAAGCACCTGGCCCCAGCAGCCTCGTGAGCGCGTACTCGCCAGACGCCTTGCCCACAAACGTCTGGTAACAGTATTTGTGCATCTTCACAAGCATGTCCTCGTTTCCAAGCGTGGAGAATCTTCTGAAGGACCATCTTTTGGCTACATTTGGCCCAAGTGGACCCATCAGCCTGATGATTGAAAATGGAGACATATTCTTGTCCCACATGTATCCAATGTACCTTGGCAAGTTTGGAACTCTATCAACATAGCCATTCTCATTGGGCTGATGCAACGATGAGGAGGCAACAGAAAGCTTCTGGGGATTCACAGTCTCTCCGGTGTTCTTATAATGCCCTCCTACTTCTTGTTCGATATCTGGTCCTGCAACTTGGACATGAGTATCATCGTCGCTATGATCCCTAGATAAATCAAACCGACTGGTTTCCACACCAACAGGGCTCACAAGAACAAGCTTGTCAACATGGTCAGGATATTTTAAAGCGTACAGCGCACTGAGATATCCACCTAAAGAATGGCCAACAAGATGGAACTTTTCAATATCTCTAGACTTTCTCCATGCCTCAAGCGAGTCAAGGAAGAAGGATTCAACTTTCTGAATATCTTCAAGTGAATTTCCGTGAAATTTTGGTAGTTTGGGACGAGACGAGAGGCCATATCCAAGAAGATCCAGAGCATGCAAGTTCACGCCTGGATGTTCTGTTAGACCGTCAAAGTTTGTGATGAACAACCCGAGTGCAGCGCCGTATCCATGAACAAGGACAACGTGTTTTTCCTCGGCCGCAGCTTCAATATTCTTGATGTTAAACTCATGGATATAATTCTTTTGGTCTATTGGAACGTTCAAAACTTTTGCAGCACGCTTTCCATCGGATTCGGGGAAAAATGGTAGCCATTCAAGAATATCTTCTTCGCTCTTATCCAATCTGTTTTTGCTCCACCAATGTTTAAACGAGTCCAGATAACCGTATTCTGGTGTCGTCTTCTCCACAGCTGCCATATTTTGATGTTGTGATATCACAACTGCGGTGCTGAAAGGGTGCGATACTTTCAGTGGCGAAGTGCATTCATTTATTTATTTTTGTGCAAGTACGACGGCAATAAGGGAGAAGAGTGCGGGCGGCGGATAGAGCGCCTCCTGTATCTCCGCGTTGCAACCCGTTATACTCATCGTATAAAGCTTCAGTAAACCTAAAGGCTGCGCCATAGATAAACATGATGATTTCTAAAGTGTGTCAAATGTTATAATCATTATTGTTGCCTTCGCAAATGCTCTATGGATGCCCCTACTGAAGACGAGACCTCTAACTACCTAGACCCGAGTTCCGTCCGACTATTGCCGATGGAGCAAAGGAGGGCGTGCTACACACATCTTAGAATACTGAACGCTGTGGAGTTGGTCAATTGCAGTAAAGTTAAATAGATCAGATGTGCTGAGAAGCATGGTATAGGCCGTACCAATAAGATGCCACTCCACCTAGTGCAAAAAGCCCGTCAAGAAGGCTCACACTGAGAATGGTTCTCACTGCTTTTTTAGTGGAATTCGAATCCCCTTCAGAACCAACCGAAGATTCTGCAGCTTGTCCGATCCTGTTTCTCAGTATTGGGCTGAATAATAAATAAGCAGACGTAGTCACACTTCCAAGAATGAAGTAAAATCTAGAAGGGGATCCTGTTGGGAACTGGATTGCACTCCAGATACCAGAGCCAAGCGCTGTTAGAACAGCAACAAACTCTACCTTGCCCTCGGTGGAACCTGTATGCTGTTTGGCCCAATCCTTCACCTTCAGATCATCCACATCCTCACGAAGCAGAGTGGGCAGTGTGTACCATGATGCGAGCCCCTTAATAAACACAGCAGTTATCAGTGCCGGTGCAGCGAAATGTGTCAGTCCAATGACGCGTGGCACATCAGCTGGGAGGTCAGGAAGTTCAATAGTGTTAACCATGACAGAAACAATAACAATGAGAGCACCAAGAGAAAACACTACCGAGAGCCGGAAAAAGAGGGGGGCGGACTCGTCATTTTATATCATCTGGTAATTGCTATCACCACAAACCACCCCCGCAGAAAGGGAGCCCCGGGACCGAGTCCCAACCGTTTGAATGGAAACTGGGCTCGAAGGTCTTGAACCGCTAACGCAGGGTTAAATCCCCTCAGACTTCGGCCAACTCCATTATATCGGACTTCTTCCTTTTATTGAAAGCATATAAATGAGTCTTTTGTAACGATTGATGTTCCTGATGGTTACGTATAGTGCCAAAGTGGGTCAGAGTTTCGGCGAGTGTCCGTATTTCTTACATAATCTACATGGTTCGCGCACGCTGATGAGCTTTGTTTACTTTCCGGACAAGAGTAAAAAAAAGTAAACAAACGATGACAGCGGCTCATTAAAAGGCCAGAAAAGGAGGTGATCTTTTAAGGAGGTTCACGCATAGAACTGTGTTGCCCGTCACTCTTTGCTGTTTGTTGTGTTTTACATCTTGAAAACAGTAGAAGACCGGACCAAATGGCAATCTCCACATCTCCTCGCCAAGAGGCGGTCCAGAACAGCACAGAAGACTTTGACAAATGGATCCGTATGGCTACAGATAACGTGTGTATACCTCAGAATCATCATTAACTCCCCACTGAACTAACACTCAGCAGAAAATAAACTCCACCAATAGTTGGGATCTGGCGTTAATTGACTATTTCTACGACCTTTCTGTGCTACGTGATGGTGACGGGATCAACTTTCAAAAGGCTTCTGCTACACTTGATGGTTGCGTTAAGATCTATTCCTCCAGAGTTGACTCTGCAGCAACTGAAACGGGAAGATTGATCAGTGGTCTTTCAACAAGACGCGCTGGGAAAGCGGACCTTGAAGCACATTCGGATAGTGAAGATGAGTTCGATGAGATGGACCCAGAAGTCCCACAACGCCCAAAGAAAAGCAAGACCACCACAAGGAAAGATACGTTGGTTGAGTTTAAGGCCATTAAGCTAAGGCAAATGGATACAGAGCTCTACGTGGATCCCTTATTCAAGAAAGCACTTGCAGATTTTGATGAAGGCGGTGCGAAGAGTTTATTGCTTAACATGCTAAGTGTGGATCACGTTGGAAGAATTGTGTTCGATACAACTGACTCTGCTGAAAAAGCAAGATCCTTGAATGATGAGGAAGACTTGTCTGGATTTGAATATAGCTTTGCCGATATGGACATTGATGAGCCTGAGGTATCATTCGGCTCTCAAACAGATGAGATGCTTCACCCTCATATCATGAATCTTGGAAAGCGTTTCTTATCAGATTTAATGCCCTCACATGTAAGAGTTTGCCCTTCCATTTCCGAATTATGTTCAGTTGTTGATCAGAAAACTAAGTCTACAGATTTGCTCAAGGGTCTCGAAAACATGGTTATGCCGCAAGCTTACGATTACACGTTGAATGGAAATTACGAGACAACTTATCAAGGTTTTGAGGTATCAGCTGTACTTGGTGGAAGTCACGATGATTATTCAGATGATGGAGAGGCATATCAAGATGGATCAGATCCAGAACCTGAGTCTAATACCTCGAAGTATACAGGGAATAAGACCTCTATTTTCTTTAATGATCTTGATGACGAAGCTGATGATTACGGCGTGACGATGCGTATGCTATTCGGTGATGACAAATCATATGCTCAAACACATGATGATGAAGACCAGGACCCTGGATCAGTTTCCAACATTCCAGATGAAGAGTTGCTTGCTTACTTCGATGAAAACCAGAAGAAAAACTGGGCTGGACCCGAGCATTGGAAAATTACCAGACTCAAAAAAACATACAAGATTCAACCTAACTCGGATTCAACTACCCATAACGAAGACCTTGAGGCTTGCATGAGCTCGAAGCCTAAAAAGCCAAAGGAGCGTGTCACGATTGATTTTCTCTCCCAAGGGAACTTCCCAGATGAGGGCATCATCTTCCAACGGGGTACAGCATCAATTAATCTCCCAAAGACACAATGGGTAACAGAAGGGCATCACACACTACCTGATGATCATGATTTCAGTACACGAACATTTATAACTTTATTCACGAAGAGCAAACTCATTAACGGACGATTTAACAGGGTCAAAAGTATGGATGTGCCTATCAATGAGACATTATACGCTGACCCACAGGCCCCTGTTGGCCCAGACTCCTTGGGAATTCCACCTCTTCATAATGCTGACTTCTTCAATGATCATGGCAACGATGATGGTGGATATGATGGTGCTTACGATGATTATGATGATGAAATCTCTCCTTCTCAACCTCCAAGTTCGCAACTACTGGCCAAAAGCTATGGTAGCCAGTTACCGCTCAATTATTCCCGTGTTTCCAAAAAGGTTGATATTAAACTATTAAAGGACAACTTGTGGGAGACATTGAAGCAGGAGCATTCTACAAGGAGATCAATCGTCCAATCGCCAGCTCCACAAGAAGAAGTTCTGAAATTTAGTGATATTGTTGGTGGATTGAGTGTCAAGTATGACTCTAACGCGAAAAAGGATCTTTCAACAAGTTTCTGCTTCATTTGTTTACTCCATCTAGCTAATGAGAATGGATTCACCATTACAAACAATGAGGACAATTCTGATCTCATGATTGAGGGCTTCGTATGACGGCATGCCACATGGACTTTATATAAGCATTGACAATTGAATAGTATTTTAACCCTAACGATAAATGAACGCCCCATCTACAACCTTCAATAGATTATGAAATCAAATCGTACAATCATATCATTCCAGATCGATAACCGTTGTACACCTATGCATGCACAATGCGGACCAATTCATGGCACCCGCCAATAAATAAAATGCTTTTTTTGATATTTTTTTCTTGTTTTCTAATCCTTGAATTCAATCACTTCAGTGATATCACATAAAAGGTTTCTTTTTTTCTCTAAATCACCACTCCTGGGCCTTGACACCATATTTGCTCTTCTTTGTACCAATAACCGGCTTAACCAACTTAGAACCGCCTTCAAGGAAAGAAAATCTGTCTCTTCTAATAGCCTCGTACTTAAGGATGAAATCCTCCTTCTGCATAGTGAGACCAATGTCATCAAGACCATTTACAAGGCAGTGCTTTCTGAATTCCTCAACCTCAAAGTGTTCCACAAGGACCTGACCGTCAGGGCCAAGGATCTGCTGTTTTGGCAAGTCAATTGTAAGTTTCTCTCCAGCCTTGGCCAACGGATAGAGTTTCTCGATGATGACCTCCTGTGGAAGTCTGATCGGGAGCAAGAAGTTCTTGAAAGAGTTGTTGTAGAAGATATCACCGAAAGATGGTGCGATGATGGACTTGATACCAAAGTCCTTGAGGGCCCATGGAGCGTGCTCTCTGGAAGAACCACAACCAAAGTTGTCACCAGTGACAAGCAAGATCTCAGCGGCTCTGTATGGCTCAACGTTCAAAACGAAGTCAGTCTCAACATCGTTTCCATTTTCATCTTTGACGAAACGGGACTCGTAAAAGAGACCAGCTTTAAGACCAGTTCTTTTGATAGTCTTCAAGAACTGCTTTGGAATAATGGCATCCGTATCAACGTTAGCTCTGTCAAGTGGAGCGGTGATAGATGTGAGGGTACGGAAAGCATTAGATGATGGCTTAGCTGGGGCTTCAGCGTTAAGGTCAGGTGTCTCATGGACGGTATGGTCATCATGTGGGATGTCCCGAAGTTCATCGTTAGCCTCTTCTTCAGTTGTCTCTCCGTCATCAAGTGGTCTTTTCTCGTGGTCATACACAGCGAACTGAAGAGCTCTGTCAGCCATCTCCTGCTCAATGGTAATCTTTGGCATATCTGGGTTAGCATATTGGTAATCTCTGATATCAACAAAGTGACCCTCAATACCAGCAGCAGCAGCCATAGCTGGAGACATCAAATGTGTACGTGAAAGGGCACCTTGACGACCCTCGAAGTTTCTGTTGGATGTCGAGGCGCAACGTTCTTCTGGGTCCAAAATATCTGGGTTCATACCAAGACACATGGAACAACCAGCCTCTCTCCACTCGAATCCAGCAGCACGGAAGATCTTGTCAAGACCCTCTTTTTCAGCACGTTTCTTCACAAGACCAGAGCCTGGAACCACGAGACAACGCTTAACGTTAGGGTGTTTCTTCTTACCCTTAACAACGTGTGCAGCAGCCCTAAGGTCCTCAATACGAGCATTGGTACAAGAGCCAATAAAGACTTTGTCAACTGTGAGTTCCTGGAGTGGTGTGTTTGGTGTGAGACCCATGTATTTGAGGGCTCTCTCCATACCCGACTTCTTGATTGGGTCGTCAATTTTAGATGGGTCTGGAACTGATCCTGTAATTGCAAGGGCATCTTGTGGAGAAGTACCCCAGGTAATAGTTGGGATAATGTCGGTAGACTTGATGGTGATGTCATAGTCAAAGTGGGCCCCTTCATCAGTGTGGAGAGTACGCCAATAAGCAAGAGCCTTCTCCCATTCGGCACCCTTTGGAGCAAGTGGACGGCCCTTGATGTAGTCGAATGTCGTCTGATCTGGTCTAATCATACCAGCACGAGCACCAGCTTCGATAGCCATGTTACAAATAGACATTCTAGCCTCCATAGACAAGTTCTCAATGGCCTTACCGGCAAACTCAATGACAGAACCAGTACCACCAGCGGTACCAATGACACCAATAACGTGGAGGACCAAATCCTTGGATGTTATACCTGGCATCAGATCACCGTCGATAAAAATTCTCATGTTCTTAGACTTTGCTTGAATGATTGTCTGTGTGGCGAGGACGTGCTCAACCTCAGAAGTACCAATACCAAAGGCAAGGGCACCAAAGGCACCATGTGTAGAAGTATGGGAGTCACCACAGACAACAGTAGTACCTGGGAGAGTGAAACCCTGCTCTGGTCCGACAATGTGCACAATACCCTGTCTGTCATCAGTCATGCCAAAGTAGGTCACGTCAAAGTCCTTGACATTCTGTTCCAGGGTCATAACTTGCAGACGAGAGTCGTCCTGCTTGATGAATGTGGCAGTAGACTTGAAGTCAGAACGTGAGTCCGTTGGAATGTTGTGGTCAACGGTGGCAAGAGTACAGTCTGTTCTTCTCACCTTTCTACCGGCATTCTTGAGGCCTTCAAAAGCTTGTGGAGAAGTCACCTCGTGAACAAGGTGTCTGTCAATGTAGAGGAGGTACGAACCAGAGTCGTCGCGATGGACGATATGGTCCTCGAAGACCTTATCATAAAGCGTCTTTGGATTCTCAACACTGGCTGGCATTGTGAGGAGTTCTTTGCTTGTCTAGAGCGAGATGTGAAAAGCCCTGCAGAGAGAGGAAAGTGCTGTTTTTTCTACTCCTCTTTCATTAGCGATGAATCATCGCGAAAGGGCCACGCTTCTTTTTTTTTTCTGCGGGCGATGCTCCTGTTCCGGCCTCACAACCGAGGGGAGCAATTCGCGACTGGCCAATCAGAGCAGGCTCGTTGGTCAGAACACCACACAAACCGCTTCCCTAGAGGCCCCCTTCTCCCAGCACTTCAGATATTTTCGGTCACGCTCTTGGATCTGAGGGTCTGTTGTCATATATTTATGTGTGTGTTTGTTTGTTTTTATTTCGATCTCTCAGAAGGCCTCCCCGTCTCCGTCTCCAAACAATACCATCAAAAGCTGCAGACGCACTGGAGAGGCCCAGATTTGGCGCCTCACAGAACATCCGTACCTCTATCTGCCTTTCTTTTAGGTAATGTCCACAAATCAGAGCTCACAACCCTTCCAATAAGCTCCGGCACTTCACCTGATAACCGGCTAGCTCAGACCTATATATTTATATATGTTCAATTACGGTGCCTCAGGAACAGGTCAGTAGTAAAAGTTTAGTATTAAGAATCATAGTACGTATAGTGACAAAGCTGGAGGCGCGCAGCCATATAGCAGCGTTAGTATCGTAATCATCGTCAAACGAGCGAGTCAATAGTTAAACCAAATCATGTAGGCCTCTGTACAAAGATAGACGCAAAAATTATAAGGGTCACAATCAAATCAAATCAAATCAAACCAAATCAAATCAAATCAAATATAACAAAACATAATCCAGTTTCTATCACTTCGTTTGAATCTTCAAGACTCCATTCTTGTTGATTCTTGCAAACAAATCATTCATCTTTGCAATTTCTTCATCCTGCTCTTCTTCAGTCAAGTCTTCAAGTCTCGGAGCTGGAGCTTCAGCCTCAGCTTTGGCCCTATATTGGGCAGCCTGTTCCAGCTCCATGCTTAGCGAGTTTTCCTGCAGTCTGAACTTTCCAGTCTCCTTTTCAATATTTTGAACCACAATGGGGAGATGTGGATCTTTGATGGTTCCTGACGATACGAGGGCGCCAAGCAGTTTTAGATCCAGATTGTCAGAGATAAGTTGCTCAATCCCACTTTCACCTGAATCAATAGTCATAAGTACATCCAGTGTTAATAAGGCAGGCACTGGACTTGGACCGGTTGCCGTATAAACCTTCCGCTCCAAGTTCTTATTTACAAGGCAAACCTGATTGCTTGCAAATAGCAACTTGTTAAGCATATAATTCCTTGATACATCAGTCGAAATAACCATTAGTACATTAGCAAAATGTTGCAATATCTCGTCATAAAGCGAAGACGCCTTTGGGTTCTTGGCGTATAGTATGTTGAACTTGTTACAGCTAAGCACAAATGAGGAGTCGATACCGGAGGTATCATCCACCTGATGGAAAGTTGAGTACAGGATCTTCAGTATCTCGATGATTACTGTGTCCAAGGCCTGTGAGTCTTGAGTGCTCATTGTGACAAAGTTTAGGAGCTTGGCGCTGATCTTCAAAACTGACTCTCGTAGCTGCGGCAGGAGGGCCGGTATATGGGTCAGGAAAAAGTAGAGCCGAAAGATGGGAAGAAACTCTTGGTATTGTGACTCCGAGTTAATCTCACGCTCGCCAACAAGGTCGAGCATGGCGAACAGAACCGGCATAGCAGCCTGCAGGCTCGTTGCAGTTGCCTCATCTTCACGAAGCCCGACATTCACGCAAAGAACATTGGCAAGTGTGGCGACACAGTCCAGCTGTGATTTCACGTCGGCTGGGTCAATGCTGACGAAAATAGCCACAAGCCTATCAAGTGCAGACTTATCCACCAGCGAGAGGAACTGCGGGTCTCTAGCAAGACGCCTTAGCGTGGAGAAGAGCTCTCTCGTTGCGCCTGTGTTGTGTGGCGATGAGATAAGGCTCGTAGGCATCTCTTCAATGTCTGCGATTATACGCAGCACATCTGAAGTCATTCTTCAAACAAAACTGCCCCCAGTGTCTGAGGGAGGGAGGGGGAGGAGGAGTATCAGGGCAACGGCCAAGGACCAAAAAAAAGATGCGGTGGCAGTGCTCAATGTAGAGAGGTGTCGATACGTCTCTCCCGCTGTCGATGGTAGCGCAACGTAGCGTGGGGCGCAAGAAAAGGGAAGGTAGGGCCAGGGGAGAAACTGTGCTAAAGACTGGCTGTCAGTGGCAGCGTGTGGGCAGGATGATGGGACGGAGGGACGGTGGCACGCGGGAGCCGGAGTGAGAGATGAGATTGGTTTTATATCGGCCTGTGTGTGTGCAGCCAACGCGTTTATATGCAGGCAACGCTTCTTTGCGATCCATCATCCGTTCCAACTTGCGTGCGTCGGGGGCAGAAAGAGGCCTTGCGACACACTCACGCACACCATCTCCTCCTCCAAAGTTTCGCGTAGGCAGATGCGTCTGTATTTTGGCGCAATCCAGGCCGCAAATCAGCGCTCACATCTTGTCTTTTTTTTAGGGGGAGGCAAGGGGAGCGTGTTTGTGGCGACCATCCCCAGCCTCTGGTGTGCCTACGGACGGACTGTGTCTGCCGCTTGAGAGAGGAACGGGCAGGCGAGCAGGGGAATGTGATCGCTGGCTGGCCCGGGCCTGGAAAGAAGGCACCACGAGCTCTGCTCTAAGAAGCTTCGATCCATGGCCATCTCGGGCCTAGGCCTCGCGCGACACGGTCTAGAGCACGGCCAGAATTTCTGGATATTTCCACCTGGCTAAACAGGGTCCCGTACATGCCAGTGCCATTGGGCGTATTTTTTCCCTCGGGAACTGTGTCTGCTCGTGCTCGGGCAACTTGGCGGGTGTTGTTTCCCGCTAGTCGAAGCTCAACCTTGCTACGCTGTTCATATACACGTACCAAAAAGAAAGGGTACTTCTGTCTCCTGCGTCGCGGTACTAGATGAGCCTGCTCTCGGTGGCACAGACGCCAGGGGACGTGTCTTGTCCCCTGGCCGTGCTCTTCTCTATTGTCCAGCTTCCAGCTTCCAGTTTCCAGTTCTCCGTGGGCCCTCCCAGCAATGGCAATGGCGCGCCGGCTCGGGGAGACGCCCCGGTAACAACACTGGCAGGCGTTATGCATTCACTGCAGAATAAAGCCGAAGCTCATGAGCACCCGATTATCTCGAATTGGCGAGGACTATCACTTGAGTCTGCGGCATCTGCTCGGCACATGTCCCCGAAAGCCCTCATCGTTGATGGCGTGTGGCACCCATACCCCACGAAGCACAAAGATCAAAGAAGGGTTCGCACCCCCGGCTACGCGCGAGGTTAGCCCAGCAACCGTCTATCTCTGTATATCTCTCTCTACATTGTTGCCATGAAAATCAGGACGCCAGTGCTAGGGAGAAAGAAAGTGCCCTCGACGGACGGCCAGATCAAGGCCTTCCGAGCCCTTCTATTTTATAAAATCGTGAATCAGTTTGCGAGGCGGAAAGGCGGACACAAACCTTTGCCGGTGGCAGCACCTGTCGGCCCTTTCGAGGTGGCGTGTGTGGCATCTCGATGGTCCCAGCATTAGCGC
The DNA here is from genome assembly GCA_030557175.1 of Petasospora japonica. NCBI lineage: Eukaryota > Fungi > Ascomycota > Saccharomycetes > Phaffomycetales > Wickerhamomycetaceae > Petasospora > Petasospora japonica. The sequence continues at coordinate 37,314 of JAKTVL010000085.1, forward strand.
AACGCTTTTCCTCGCCATCACGCTGCTCACGTAAAAACGCCTAGCACAGCCTCTCCTCCCATACTCGTCTAATGCCACCAGACGACGCAGCCCTTTGGGGACCGACACTAAAAGTGCTGACGCTAAAGGTGATGTCTCCGAGACGAAGACCCGCGAAAATAAATACCGTGCACAGAGAGTAATCTGGGGTCGGAACTCGAGCTCGCACGTGCACGAGGGACGAGGCCGGGGGCCAGGCCCCTCGGATCTTGCGCGGGGGCGTGTGCTGTTTGCGTATTTTTCGCGCAAGTGTGGGGCCAGTTTTGTCAGAGCCAATCGCACAGCTAACAACAGCGGGAGAGTCAGCCACGGCAAAGTTCAAGAGCCATAAAGACAGCCTGAGAGTCTGCCTGGACTGGTTTCAAGGTCCCAGCGTATATAGAGTGAGAGAGATTAGTGTAACGGTGCACCATGCTGTTCGAGAAATTGGCTGTCAGAGCCACGCGCCACGCCAGTGTGCTCAGGGCGACTCCTTACGTCTCCACTCCTGTGAGATACCACCACATTGTCGGTGTGCACAGAGACACACCTGGGAACAGCCACAACGACAAGTTTGAATTCGATGCGGCAACAAAGAAGAAAGTTGAGGAGACCATTGCCAAATATCCTGCAAACTATAAGAAGGCGGCAATCATGCCGCTCCTTGATCTCGGCCAGCGCCAACATGGATTTTGTTCACTGCCGGTGATGAATGAAGTGGCTAGAATCTTGGAGGTGCCACCGATGAGAGTCTACGAAGTTGCGTCGTTCTACACCATGTTCCATCGGGAAAAGATTGGCAAATGTGACGTCGGAGTCTGCACCAACTTGCCATGCATGCTTCGTGGTGGCTATGAAGTGTACGACGCTGCAAAGAAGTTTGTCGCTGAGAACAACGAGGACGGATACTACTCGCTGGAGGAGGTTGAATGCAGTGGTGCTTGTGCCAATGGTCCAGTCGCTGAAGTTAACAACTTGTACTATGAGGATCTCGACGCTAACAGTGTCGTCAAGGTGTTGAAAGATGTAAAGGCGGGCACTGCTACGCCGGGTCCAGTGGAAAATAAGAGAAGCTCTTGCGAGCCATATGGCGAAAAGACTACATTATTCGGTGAGGAGGCGTTTGATGTAAAGACTGTTACCAGATCTGATATCTGACTGCACCAAGATCTATTAACCCTTGGGCCCTTTATTTATTGTGCTGTTGTGATGCTGTCCTCATAAAGGGTCACACATCCCTCTGTGCCTACTTTATTTATTATTTATTCGCTATTTATTCGTGATTTATTCTCCATATCAATTACACGCAATCTACATCAAATCATGTACAATGAGCCTTTATGTCATCTCGTCTAGCGACTATGCGGACTATTAAAATGACGGGTAGGGGAAAACATCCTATATTAGTCTATATACCAAAGTAATGAGGAAGGGAACAACAGCAAAAAATAAGAAAAATAATCCAGGCCTAACGACCAAACTTCTTCAATTCCAAATATCTCAATGGTGGGAAAACTATCGCAGAGATACCCATACTCAACCACATACCCAAATCCCCACCATAGTCACCAAAGTGTGCAGCTATTGGACCGATATAATATACCTGGGCCATGCCAATAACGGCACCAGCAACACCACCAAGGAATGCAATCATAGCTGCAAATCCATGGGTTAGCACTGTATGGTCATTCCAAGCATCCCAATTGTAGTTCTGTCTCTTTCCTCTTAAGGTGGTAGGTGTCTGAGAAGAAGATAATGATGAATCCCTTTTATCCACATCAAACTCCCTAGTGAAAAGATGTAAAAAGTTGCGGCGGAAGATCAGGTTTTCCTCCAAGAGCAGTATAAAGTAGATGGAAATCCAATAACCAATCATAGGCAGGAAGTTTCCTAAAATGGTACTGAAATGATCACGGCCAACAAGAGCACAAACAAGATAGACAGCAGTGATAACAATAGCCCACAACCATCTTGGAATTCTTGCCATCCAAACTCCTGTAAGTTGAACAGCAAAAGCAGCAGAATATGTGTTGATGATGTTGTTAGCAATCAATGACAAAAGAAGCACCACAGTGAGGAATTTGCCGAAACCACCCCAGCGTGAGTAAGCCTCGTCAAGGAGACCACCCATACCATGGTCAGAATAAGCTTGACTGTAACTGTGATCAACCATCGCCAAGGTGTTAATGATCAAGCCAAGAACACCAACGAAGGTAGAAGGAACAGCAATTCCAACAAAAGTTAGACATCCAACCTGCCATGATGGTGTGGACTCCGGAAAGAGGATGTAGTAGTCAGCTGCAATCGTACCCCAGGTACCTGTAACGGAGTAGCAAAGAGCAAAGAAGGATAACCAGTTACCCTTGATTGTTAGTGCGTCAACATCTGAGTTGGTGAATTCAGTCAAGAGATAAAATTTGTTTGACGAAGAGATATACATGAGCAAAAAAGCAAGAATCACCGGACCAGAGATGTACTTCTCCACCTTCAGCAAATGCTTGATACCAAAGATTGAAACAAAGAAACTGAGAAGAGCAACAATGACGACACCCACCCAGATTGGAACTTTGCCATTAGAAATAGCAGCCAGCATCTGGCCTCCAAGAACAGAATTCACAACAGACCAACCCATGACACCAATACAACCAATCATGGAGACAAATTTGACAAACCACCATCCGAACAAGTATCTTGCAGTCACCATCTGTCTACATCCGGAACGTGCTCCCATACTAGAACAGTATGCAGCAATGGCACATCCAATTAGCTGACCGATCATACCACAGAGGCAAGCCTGCTTGAACCCCAACTCAAAGACAGTGGCACTGAGGACGAATGTAGACATGGTGGATAACCCACCAGAAGCCGACACCCAAAACATGGTCACGGATACAAACTGTTCCCACTTATTCGTTGAACGCTCCCATGGTTGGATACGCTCAATTCCACGCTGCTCGACACCCAAGGAGTCAAGCTTATCAGAGTACTTCTGTAGAAGACCCCATGTCTTGATCTGTGGTTCAATCTTCTCCACTTTCTCTGAGAACAGCTCTTTGTCCATCTTTGTGTCACTTCAAGCCTGAAGCTGCTCAGATATCAAGTAACTACCGTGAAGACACACCTTGGCTTTTATACAGTAAGGTGTTACGACCGGTGATGGTATATGGCGAACCTATTTTTTTAGACTCATCCTTCACACTCGTATACCCGAAAATGGATCGTCCGCAGGGCCACGAGCGCCGAAGGCTCTGTCTGACTCTGGTTTCTGACGGAAACTCAAAGAGAACTCGAACAAAAAAGCGGGGCCCCGACTCCGATACTTTCCCAGCTATGTTATCTACTACCTACTACCATCGCTTTCCCCTTTGAGGGTGCTGGCGGGTTACTACTACATTCTGCTGTCGCCCTCTGCTGGCCTTTCTGAAAGATAGGGGAAGCTTCCTCCCCCCTCCCCAGAGCACTGAGACACATATAAAATGACAAACTGACAGAGTCAAAATCCCAGCTCCGAGCTCAGCACCAATATGCCATTAGGCTACTACTCCACACCGAAGAGCGGCACGGAGCGAGGGGGAAAAAACCCTCTTGTTGCATGTGAAGCCGAAGCAGAGTATGAGCTTGTGAGTCAGAACTGTAGAGTGTCGCCTGCATAGCTGGACAGCACTTTGCGTTTCCCACTGCGCCACACGTTGGCTATCGTTGCAAGTTCGAACCCGGACGTGGGAATTTGCTCCCTGGCCAAACGCGCCAGCTCCAAAGATCAACACGGAAATATTTGCTCACTGAACCAATACAACGTCCGCGTCAATCAAGCAGATCTTTAGAAGGCGTTACACGTCCATGGCATTCTCTATGGGACTCTGTCCTCCAAGAAATTGAGATTTTTCATACACTAAGCAACTTCGGTAACATCACTGGATTGATCTTACAGACTATCACATACACGCCCTTTCACCTCATCAGACTTCAATCAACAAGAGGCAGGCTCTGGGCTCCTTCCCTCCGTTCTTCACCACAATATAGCAGACGCACAGATACATCTATTTACTGCCATGATTATTGTGGATGGAGATAAGTTCTCCTGTATTCAGTGTATCAGGGGTCATCGTTCGTCAACTTGCAAGCACTCTGGACGTCCTCTAGTTCAAGTCCGCGGCCGTGGGAGACCAGCGGCTAACTCTGGTCATCGAATTGCCGTCACTGAGACGGTGGAGGTTAAGGTTACCCCAAATGATTCACGAAATACCCAGACAGTGACCGATTACGTGGAGAAGGAAGTTTCTGTTCCTGCTGTGAGAATGGCACCGACGCCTTCAAGGCCAAATGTTGTGAAAGAAGTCAAGTCATGCTGCGAGAAGAGTATTTCACCATCGAGTATCAATCTTGCATCCGCAGAGTCACTCTCATCATCCTCAAATAGTTTACGGAAGAAATCTAGTTGCTGCAGCTCACGATCCAGGTCAGCATCATCAAAGATTGAAAAAAAGAAGAGTTGTTGCGGGGCACTTCCATCGTTGTGCAGATGCAGCTCGGGAGCCATCATTCTCAAGTCTGCAAAACGAGAGTTTGTTGATGTCAAGGGCGGACATTTGAATTTTGTAGGTCCTTATACTGAACAGGGTATGAACACATTCAAGGTGAACTCAAGCTCGTCTCGCTCGTCACATAATCCCGGTCCTAGTTGTTGTTCCTCAAAGCTCACACCATCATCAATCATGAATATCACTCCTCAGATGGGTTTCAAGATGCTCAAAACCGTCATTCTTAATGAAGTTGACGTACCGGACTTGGTGAATAATCAACATCCACATTTTCAACCGATTCAGCCAAAGGCAGATATGCCAGATATGAGCATGCAGTTGCCAACATCTTCATCGGACCCTCTAGCCCATCAAGTACAACCCTTGTCTTATCCTCAGTCCTATGATATTTCACATGCCCAAGGTCAATTACTGCCTTATCAACAGTTTCAGTACCAGCTCAACTCAACATCAGAGCAAGTATACAACATGTATCTTGCAGATGGCTGCACAATGGAATGCAACTGTGGTCCGAACTGCCCTTGTCCAGCGTGTCTTGTCCATCGTACCAGTGCAGAATTAAAACAGCTTGGTTTAATCACTGACAGTACAAGTGTGACTGCATCTACCCCAGGATCAGAGACGAATAATGCAGACTTGAAGAATGGATTGGAGCTTGAACAACGTTCTGAGAGAACCCCACAGCCTCAGACTGGTGATCTTCTGATGTTCCATACCATGTACAGTACACTTCTGGAGCCTGATTGTATGTGTCCTGATGGTGCATGCGCCTGCTATAATTGCACCAAACATGGCATTGAAGATGGTATCAGATTGGCAGACGGGGTCAAAGTTGCTGACATCTCAGAACTCAATGAAGCGTTTACTCAACAAAGCCTAGGCTTTGATGCTTTCACCATCCCTCCAGATACCTCAGGGCAACATGACTGTGGCTGTGCCCCAGATGAGTGTGAGTGCTACAACTGTGTAAAGCATGGCATTGTCAATGGCGTTCACACGCAAACAATAGGCTCTAACTTATGATATCGCTCCGGTCCTACACGTGTATATAATGATGTTCGATGTTTAATCGATTTATGAGGAGTCTGTCGCCAGTCTAATTAACCTGTATAGAACAGACGACTTGGGGTCTGTCGATATCGCGCGCATCAACAAAGGAACAAAACGCCACCGCCACCGATCTCTCTTCAACACTCCCAGACCGCCCACAACTGCCCAACAACCTCCAATTTCATCCTTTAAACGCTTACCGGATGGCTGACAAGGAACTGGCGTTAATTGACAAAGTTGAGCTGCGTATAGCACTCGCATCATCCGATGAAAAATTCCAAGGAGCGCTGGATCTGTATCTCTGCCCACTGTTACTTAAACTCAGCTCCCCACACGCAGCAGCTCGCCAACAAATCCTCAAGTTCATACAAGGTGTCATTCCTCGGCTCAATGGTTCCAAATCAGTTCAACTACCGACCCTAAAGTTAATTGAGCAAGCACAGAATCCTAAATGTCCCACAGGTCAAGATGCGTCCACCGTTCAGCTTTACTCTCTCTTATTTGCATCGAAAGGTATTGATCGGATGACTGATGATCAAAAGCATGATCTGATCCCAATTCTGGCGAAGAATATTGGCACATATGCCCCCAATGTTTCCTCTCGACTCTTTCACTTGTTCACAAAAGCGACCAAGAATTGGAAGACGCCTGACCGAGGTACCGATGAGTTCGCTGCACTCAGGGAAAAGCTGTCATTATCGGCAACAGACGAGCGTTTCTTGATTGGTAAAATTGAGCAGCTTTTCCTATTGAACCCGGTCATCAACAATGATGGCGTTATCCCACGAGGTTACACATGTCCCGGTCTCAGTGCGTCGGAAGTGAGCTTCTTGACGTACGATGCAGGTGTTTCTTACAAGGGCGACGATCTGGCCGTAGTGAAAAAAGACATCACTTCATTCATCCCTATTTTCCATGATGAGAACTTAATCACTGTTCTTGCAATTGGTGCCGTCGATGGAAATGAACAAATCAGTAACACGTGCTCTGGACTTCTTCGTAAGATTACAATTCCATATGAGGATGAGGCTCTGATTAACCACATCATTTCGCTATACATTGGTGATAAGAATGTCCCAAGATCACCTGTTAAGTCAATTGTTCAGGAACGATTCATTTCTATTCTTAGTAACAGTGTTGTCGCTACGAAGAACCCTTCTGTTCCTATAATCACTTCCATTGGGTTGAATGCTGCACGTTTCCCTAGACTCAAATCAGCAACCATCTTATTTATCCAATGGGTTGCCAGAAACGGAGGAGAGGCTCTTATCTCAGGTGATTATTCAGTGACTGTTGCAGCGCAGCTTAGAAACAATTTGCATGCTGATGGATGGCCAAAGTTTCAAGATGTCCGTGGGGCAGACTTCTCTACCAGACTGAACCATAGAAGATTGCAGTATGAGGCTCTAGGCGATATCTTAAAGAAAGATCCATCACTTATTATGGACTTTTCCTATATTGAATTCTTATTTGACTCACTTACTGGTGACATCCCAGAAGTGAGAACCACAATCCAGGCTGCTCTTGGTTCGTTGATGGTCCACCTGACTTCACTACCAGATACTTCAAAGTCCAAGCTAAAATCTACTATGAGCGTTTATCTCCAAGACGATGTCAATTCAGCGATTGAAGTCGATGCTCTTCATGCTGTCAAATACACTGCATTGAAATACATTAATGCCGCTTTCCCGTTTCATGATGCTGGGGCCAGGATGCTTAATATTTTTGGCACGTCCACCAAAAACAAATCTGATATAATTGAAGAAGCGACTAAGGGTCTTCATCCGTATTGGTTCAACATTATTCAGTCAACAAATACAGATGTATTCAAATCGACATCGGCTTTACTTGGTGCTGGAAACGTCGTGGCTTTCCCAAAGTTCAGTGAGACAGTTAGTGAGCTAAAGAAGGCAATTGAGTATTCTGCCCATATTGATTCAGCAAGTCTTCATCATTCTATTTCTACTGCAGTTCTGTTCGGTTTACGAGTCCTTGTTTCAGAGGCTATTTCTGGAAAGTCCACAGTCGTCGTTCAAGATCAAGAATGGGAGACAAGGATCGACAAAGGCCTGGAGCATGATGCTGAAGTGATTTCTCTTACAATGAAACATCTTGAGAACCTGGGCCAGCTTCAAGATTTTTTGTCCATTCTATCCACTGAAATTATCGCTAATGGTAATGGGGCTTCAATTGCGGGTTCTTCCCTCCCCATCTTTGGAAAGATCTACATAAAGCTGTTGTCATTGGTTCCACAGCCAGTGGTTGAGACACAGAAAGGTATTATTGCTGGTCTTCTTGACCTTATTTTAAGTCAGAAGAACGTAAAAGATGAGGTTATTTATCATGCATCTAATGCTATTGGTATCATTGCGAGTCACCCAGCTGTTTCGGACGTTCAAGCTCGTGATATCCTAATGAGCATTCTTTCCAAGAACCCTAACGAAAGTCTAATCACACCAGCTGATGTTATTACTATGGGATTCCTTTACTCACGTTTGTTATTCCGTGGCCGCAGTGTACTTTCAGGTGACCATCTTCGGAGAATGTACAGAGTTATTGTTGAATCTTTGAAGTCTAAGGATTTCAAGTTATGTTCTTCCGCTGTGACGGCTATTGGTGAATTCTCAAAATTTGGTGGATTCGGACCAGTCTTACAAGATAATTTTATTGATCAGGCAAAAAAAGAGATCATGGAAGCTATGGAACCAATGGTGAAGAAGAAATTAGATGAGAGATCAATGATTGCTTGGGCTCTGTTGTCACTCTCTGAGAAAGAGAGCATTAAGGAGGAATATACCGCCTTTGAATCTGTTCTTTACGAAACGCACATCACCAAACAGGTTGAAACCTTATTCACTTCAGGAGAGGCCTTTTCGATTATTGCTTCTGGGTGGGATTCAAAGTTCTTAACGCAGCACATTGATGTCCAAGATGCCTCCCTTCTACCTGATGTTTCGAAAAGAGAAAACAGATTGGACTTTATCTTAACGAAGGTGTTGGCAGCCTGCTCAAATACAAAACCGGCACTAAGAAAGGCAGGTTGTATTTGGCTGTTGTCTCTCACGCAATATTGTGGGCATCTTCCCGCTATTACTGGAAAGTCCGGTGTTATTCACATTGCATTTATGAGATTCTTATCTGATAGGGATGAGCTGGTTCAGGAAGCTGCTTCTAGAGGTCTCAGTATCATCTATGAACTTGGCGATAATGATCTAAAGGAAACTTTGGTTAAAAGTCTGCTAAAGTCATTCACAGAATCAACGTCAACATCGAAGCTATCTTCTGGTACTGTTTCAGCGGACACTGAACTCTTTGAGCCCGGTGTTCTCAGAACACATGATGGCTCCGTTTCGACTTATAAAGACATATTGAGTCTGGCCTCTGAAGTTGGTGATCCTAGCCTTGTCTACAAGTTCATGTCAATGGCTAAGAACTCGGCGCTTTGGTCCTCTAGAAAGGGTATTGCATTTGGTTTGGGCTCAATCATGTCAAAGTCTAGCTTGGACAAAATGCTTTTTGAGAACACCGCATTATCTAACCGGCTGATTCCAAAGCTATACCGATACAGATTTGATCCAAGTTCTTCAGTTTCAAAGTCTATGAATGACATTTGGAGTAGCATTGTTCCGGACACCGCCAAAGCTGTTGAACAATACCACGATGCCATCTTGAAAGAACTCCTTGCTGGTATGGGCAATAAAGAGTGGAGAGTAAGGGAAGCCAGCACGGTTGCACTCAATGATCTCGTTCAGACTCTTCCAAATGATAAATATGAAAGCAAGATGGAAGATATTTGGACAATGGCTTTCAGGTCTATTGATGATATAAAGGATAGTGTTAGAAAAGCAGGAGGTGGTCTGACAAGAACTTTATCCCAGATGCTAGTTAACAGTATTAGTGTTGAGTCTGGCTCCTCTCAAAAACGGGCACACGATGCCCTTTCTAAGCTATTGCCGTTCCTTCTGGGAAGCAAGGGTATTCTGAGCGATGCTGATGATGTGCGTGACTTCTCTCTGAAAACTATTTTGAGTCTTGTGAAAAAGTCTGGGAAGGCTATCTGTCCGTTCATTGGTGAACTTCTAGAACAGTTCATATTGTTAATGTCCACATTGGAGCCACAGATCATCAACTATTTGGCCTTAAATGCTGATAAGTACAAACTAAGGAGCGATGACATCGATGCTAAGAGAATGCAGAGCATTGGGTCTTCCCCGATGATGAACGCACTTGAGAAGTTGATTGATTTAGTCAACGATGAAGTTATCGAAGATGTTGTGTTCAGACTTCAATCCACTGTCAAGAAATCTGTGGGATTGCCTTCTAAGGTTGCTGCTTCAAGAGTTATTGTCATGTTGATCATCAGACATCTTCATATTATACAGCCATTTGGGGAGACCCTCTTGAATACGTGTATTTCCCAACAGAAGGACCGTAACACCACTATTTCTTCCTCATTTGCCACTGCTGCTGGATATGCCTGTCGCGTATGCACTGTTGATGTTACCGTGAAATATGGGCGGAAGATTAGTGACATGTACTTTGACTCTGAAGATGAGAGAACCAGGCTTGTTGCAAGTGTAGCTTCTGAAGCTGTATCCAAGTACTCTGGGGACAGGTTTGCTTCTGTTGCAAGTGCATTCCTCCCTGTTGCATTCATTGCAATGAATGACCCCAACAAGGAGGTTGCTAAGGCATTTGAGAATGAATGGTCCGAGAACACATCTGGAAACGGTGCCATCCGTTTGTATATGCCTGAAATTTGTGATCTCACAGAGAAATGTATGAGTTCATCTCTGTTTAGTGTGAGGCAAACAGCGGCGAAGAGCATCGCTAAGGCATGTGATGCTATTGACGGTTCTTCTAATGCATCCTTCAACGTGGAAAAGTTATTTGATGTGCTGATCAATGCCTCTCAGGGAAGATCATGGTCTGGTAAAGAGGACGTTGTATCTGCTTTGGTTTCCTTATCGGGCAAGTCGAAAGCCTACATTGACTCTCACCCTGAGTTATTAGCCAAGGTCACAAAGGTGGTCATTACAGAAGCCAAGCGCAGAAATAAGGCCTACAAAAAGCATGCAATTGTTTCATTTGGAAAGTTTGTCCGTGTCTATCCAACGAAGAACATTCAAGAGGAGGCAATGGACATTTTCGAGCCTCTCTTCAGGTCAGACTATTATGGCAGTGATGATGAAGCTGAAGACACAAAGGAATTGAAGAAGGTTGATTCTGTAAATGAGAGATCTTCACCAAAGAACTTGAAGAGAGAAGCTGATCGTATCAGAGCGTTGACAAGCCTCACGGACTGTTTCCAGTGCTACTCAGTCGGTATCTACTTTGAAGAATTCTTGTTCTTTGTCCTTAAGTGTATCACTGAAACCATTAATCCAGATACTTACATCACAACTTGGAGATCACAACTCGCTGTTGTGGAGGCATTGACTGGTGTCTGTGACGCGCTGAAAGGTGTGCAGATTGACCTGGCAACAGCTGGTAAGCTTGAATATACCTGGTTGTCTGTGTTCAATAACAACACGGCTTCAGCTGTTGTGGAGAATGTGAAGGTTCAAACAGTTCGTGCAGCAGTTTCCATGGTTTCTATTGGTGATACCAAACTGTCAAAAGTTGTGGTGAATACTCTTACACAGTATTTGACGACTGAGACGAACCAGGTAGTTATTGTTGAGATAAAAAACGCACTGGGATCGTCTTGATGCACCAGTATATATCAATGTATAACGTGTGAATCAGGGAAAATAGAATCGTGTAGTTCTACAATAAGAGATGGGAACCAAATCAAACGTATATATCAGATGAAGCGATTACCAAAAAGAGAGGAACATCTTGTCAACTTATGTAATGAGATAACAGATATCAACCTCCCTGTTTTATTTAGACCTTTAAAAAAAGTAAAGAGTGAGCTCCAAAAAGACAATTTTCGGCAACAGCAAACATAAAAGGACAACAGTCATCAAAGGATAAATATAGCAAGGTCGTAAAAACAAAAACAGGGCTTCTCTAGAAGCGGTTTAAAGACCACCTCTCAATCTAAGCACTAAGTGAAGGGTGGACTCCTTTTGAATGTTGTAGTCAGACAATGTTCTGCCATCTTCAAGCTGCTTACCAGCAAAGATGAGTCTCTGCTGGTCTGGAGGGATACCCTCCTTGTCCTGGATCTTGGACTTGACGTTGTCAATGGTGTCAGAAGACTCAACTTCCAAGGTAATGGTCTTACCCGTCAATGTCTTGACGAAAATCTGCATACCACCTCTCAATCTAAGCACCAAGTGAAGCGTGGACTCCTTTTGAATGTTGTAGTCAGACAATGTTCTGCCATCTTCAAGCTGCTTACCAGCAAAGATGAGTCTCTGCTGGTCTGGAGGGATACCCTCCTTGTCCTGGATCTTGGACTTGACGTTGTCAATGGTGTCAGAAGACTCAACTTCCAAGGTAATGGTCTTACCCGTCAATGTCTTGACGAAAATCTGCATACCACCTCTCAATCTAAGCACCAAGTGAAGCGTGGACTCCTTTTGAATGTTGTAGTCAGACAATGTTCTGCC
>JAKTVL010000086.1:0-49216 GCA_030557175.1 Petasospora japonica
ACACGTCTCCGTGGTTAACATCGAAACCATCGCGTACAGGCTCCTCCGGGAGAATTTTGAGCTTCTGGGTTGTTCTTGACGTTCTGTGAGGACCGATTTTGTTGTCAGAGAGCGAGGATGCTTTAGTTTTGGGTACGGGGCTAACAACAGGGGCACCTGGCAGCTTGGGTGTTGGTGCTGGTTGTGCACTCGCAGCAGGAAGTAACAGAGACGTCTCTGAACCGTCCTCTGACATGCGTGTGAGTAATAGGTGTGCCAGAATATGCTGTGTATGGGATTGGAGCCTCCAAACTAGTAGGGGGAATTGAGAAGTGTATGGCGTTATCGAATTCTTAAGGTAACTGCTCCCTACCCGTGGTGACCTCTCATGTGCCAAAAGTTTCTAAAAGGCCTGTGATGCCCGTAACAAAATGGCAGTCGAGGCTCCTCATCGCTTGTGCCAAAAAAATTTTAGAGATGCGTACTATGCAGACACACAGACACACAGTTGAGGATAATAAGACACTAGTCACAACGCCTAAAGGAGACTTAGAAGATGGGGAAAAAGGTGGAAAAGACTAAATCGGCTAAGCGCTATACTTTCAGCTCATTTAGAGATCGTGTTGATGCCATCAAGATTGAGCCTTCGAGGCGTTTGAACACCAGGGCATTTGATGAAGCTGAGAGCTCACATTTCATCTCTACTATGGAGAGATGGGTCGAATTCAACAAATCAGGTACATTCACACGCTTCTGTGAGGGCATTAATGGTATTTCACAGAGCTTACCACAGATTATTCATTATAAGGTGCGCATATTTGATGAACTTGCGTCTGCCATCAGCAAGCACGATGAGATATCTCTTCAACCACTGCTCGAATTGCTCACGCAATTTTGCCACGACCTTGGCCCGGATTTTCTTGAGTTCTATGAGAGAACACTGAAACTTATAACAGATCTTGCTCTTGCCGACAACACCTCTGATACTCTGGAGTGGGAGTTTAATTGTTTGGCATTCATCTTCAAGTATTTGTCACGTAGCCTGACACAAGATCTCATTCCGACATTTGAGCTTTTACTTCCACTATTCAACTCCAAGGAGCACGTTGCAAGGTTTTCCGCTGAAGCACTTTCTTTCTTGCTCCGGAAAATGACACAAGACAACCTGGTGAGCTTTACTGACTTTGCTTTCAAGAAAGTTGGCCCTGAGAACTATAACACTGCACTGGTCCTTCTTTTCAGCGAATCAATGCAGTCAACACAAGGATGCATCCACTCAAAATCACACATTATCATAAGGTGTCTTCTGGAATCAAACAACTCGGAGGATATCACCTCTGTTCTTGGTGATATTCTGATCAAGATCATCAACTTTGGCTCTCCATCATCAGTCGAAGAAGTATACAAGCTTGTGGTGGGCATTATTTCAGAAAGAATTGTGAATGATAAGTCATACGTTGGACACTACGTTAAAATTCTCACTGTGTTACTCTTTGCTGATTCAGGATCAAAAATAAATGACTGGAAATTGATAACTGAGGCTTTGAAATATCTGACACAGAACATTTCTATCAATGAGTGTGACAGCAATACGAGAGATCTTTTGGTGTACCTCTTTGCAATCTTTTTCAGAAACTGTGAGATCAAGACATTGACGAAGTTTCATAGCACGCTGTTCCAATACGCCCTTTCTCTCGAGTCTCACTTCCTGCCGCTTGTTTCGGTTATCTTCGATTTGAGTAGAGAGAGAGCGCTCAAGTACTTAAGACCATTCATCCAGGAGTTCATCAACACAAAGTGGGAGTCAAACCACGAGTTTGTCGCATGCTTTATTGATGAGCTCACAAACAAAGGTCTTATTTCATCTGGGGAGGAGCCTTCAAAATTAAGAATCTTGATTCCAACCTCACTCATAGAGTCAATTTCACGAGAGCTCACTGAGATTCCTATTCAGACACCACGTGATCTTTATGAGGTTTACTGGAGAACTTTGATACTTTCTCATGGAGCTGGTGTGGATACAGACCTCCTATTAAGGGTAATCGACAGGGTTGATTCTTTTGAGAATATCAGCACATTTAAGAAAAGCGTTCTTTCAAAGATTATTGGAATGATCGCTTTGACTGATGGAAGAGATGATATAATTTTTAAGAGATTCCCTGAATTGTATACAAACTCAGCATTCTTGGCAACGGCAACATCTTTTGTCAAGAAGCACAAGGATGCGTTTTTGACAGAGAAGAATGATCTTATCTCTCTCGTCTCAGAGAACTTGCTTTCTCCAAATCATCGGCTGAGGCATGAGACTCTCTTGTTCATTGGTGCTCTCACTGTCTCCACAGACGAGGATATGAATCTCATAGCCACACAAGCTGATATCATCGAAGAAATTCCGTTGACTTTGAACAATGGTCGAGATGTTGGTATAAGAATGAGAAGCCTTGCTTCTCAATTTAGAGATATGCATCTGACAAATGACAATAGTTCAAAAGTGTTCTTTAAGTTTTTGTTTGGCATGTTAAGTGTCCGATTTTCTCCATCGTGGAAGGCTGTGTATGAAGTTTTGCCTTCTACGTTCCACAAGAACAAGAAACTTGTTTGGGATCTTGCATTTGAATTTATCAGAAGCTCAAATAAAGATTCAGAAGATGATTTTTTTGATGGATTTTCTGATGAAATTGAACAGGACGTTGTCAATTGGAGTATTATTGATCCAAGACTCTCTTCTGTTGTGGGAAATGCCAATCAAACGATAATGAGCTACCTGACGAAGAACCAAACCCTCATGGATTCTGCTGAATCTCGCAACGGCATTGGGTCGTACCCTGAGTTTATGCGTGCCCATTGTATTGAGGCGTTGAAGAAAATTCCGGAGGTTGCAGAGACCAATTCTAGTGATCTTGTGGCTTTGGTATTGGACGGATCGGATGATGATGATGAAGACGAAGATACATCCTTAAGCAAGTTTACAAAAAAGGAGAAACTAAGCCTTCTTGAAATATTTGCTTTATTCAAAAAGCTGAAGTCCATTCCTCGTGCCGACGAGCTATATCATAAACTTTTGTGTTGGCTTTCAAACAAGTCTCCAGACATGAGAAAGATCGCTTTGAGATGCCTCCTAAACTACAAGAATCAACATGTCTTAAAGTACAAGGACAACTTGTCAAACTTACTGGATGATTCTCTCTTCCGTGACGAGGTTTCAAAGATCACATCTAAGGGTGAAGATCGCGTGATTGAAGACGATGATGTTTCTGATGTTATGCCACTTGTGTTGCGTATCATCTTTGGACGTGCTCAGACAACTACGTCCAGTGGTAGTAAGAAGGGAATGAAGTTTGGTTCATTGTCTACTCTTCCAAGTTTATCTCCCGAGCACATTAGTCAGTTCTTGAAGATAGTCTCAGAAAAGGTCTATGATCATTCTAGTGAAAATGAAGGGGATTGGACTCCACCACTTTTGTCTGTTTCTCAAATTTCTGCCAGAACGTTGAGAAGAAACCTTGGATTTTCGAATCTACTGTCGGATATCATTCCAACTCTAGGTGAGAAGTTCAAGAACCTTCTTTCAATAACAATTGAACCACTTATATGCTGTCTCTTGGCATCCGAGTTAGTCATTGGTAACGAGTCCATCGATCCTCAAATTCTGAATTTGGCTCGCAGTGTCAGACAATCTGGTATGAGAGATCTCTTCATGCTTTTCGATCTCTTGGTCGATTTTGACTGGAATAGACACATAGTGGTTCTTTATGAAAAGGTTTTGAGTCCCCGCTTTTCTCATTTTGAGGTCGAAAACTTACAACAACCATCTGCATTGTTGAAGATTTTGGTCTGTTGGTCTGCAAACAAGAGCTACATCGATTTGCTCATGATCAATGGATTAGAGCCTTCCAGGAAGATTCTCCTCCTTCTTCAGAATAAAATCACAAAGGATGAAGTTGTCTCTACTGTGCTTGATTTCTGTTTGAATATCATCACGAAAGCAACCAAGGCCAAGTATGACAAGCTGACGAGATTGGTGGCAGACTGTGTCTTTGGATCACTGGAAGCTATATTGAACCGTGCTACTGATCAATCCATCAACAAGAAGACTATTGATTTATTGCTTAACTTGGTGCTACACGATCACGTCAATGATCAGTCACGCAGATACAAATTAGTTGATCTTGCAACGCAGTTACTTGAGAAGAATGACTTATTGATGCCAAAGGAGCTCAAGCTGCAGATATTGGAGATCCTAAAAGCGTTGATACTTGAATTTGATGGCGGCTTCGAGGAAATTCAGCGTCTATATGAAGTATCATCGAGATTTTTGAGATTCTTTGCTGATAGGCAACAGCGTGTGATCTTAGTTGAGTTGTTTGAGGTTATCGGCTCAAAGTTTGAAGGCTACCATAGAGTGTCCAAGTATCTCATGGATTTGAACAGTTACTCAAAGCGTGGTCTTGGTGATTTTGACTATGACAGAAGACTTGATTCTTTTAGAGACATTAACGATGTAACGTACGACTCTCTGTCTTCATTGGAATGGCTTCCTCTTCTAAACTGCTGCTTGTACTTCGTTAATGAAGTTGATGATCTTGCCATCAGAACGAATGCTGTGTATACCATCAAGAGATTTGTTGACGCAATTTCGTTGAGAAGTACCCCGGACAAGAAACTGATTCACATTTTCAAAGACTTGGTCTTATCAAATTTGAGAGTTGGACTGAGAAACAAGAATGGTACTGTCAAGAATGAATATATCTCAATTTTATCTCACATTGTTGTCAATGCCAAATACATGGATGAGTTCAAAGATATGAGGGTTTTGGTTTTCCACAACGAAGAAGAAGCAAACTTTTTCACCAACATCAACCATATACAGCTTCACCGACGTCAAAGAGCTATTAAAAGACTTGGCCAAGTTGCTGGTCAGATTTCAGGCTCTAACATTTCCCACTATATCTTACCAATGATTGAAAGCTATGCCTTTGTCGCTGATGAGAGTCTTCGTAACATTGCCAATGAAACTATTTTGACAATCGAGGAACTCCTGAGGCATATCACATATAAGCAATTTTTGGCCATTTTCAAAAGATACAAGTCCGGCTTGAAAGAAGGTAGTTCGACAATTCGTGATTCCGTGGGACTCACTGTCACTATCTCAAGATCTCTGCTTAAGAATGTTAGAGGTGGAGATTGCAGCACAATGGATGGTCTGCCAGCTGACGAGGCTGCGCTAAACCTTCAGATTGAGAGAGAGATGATTTCTCCAATTGCTGCTGTATTGAACAAGAGAGATGATGAAACAATAGTTCATAGAACTCCTTTGATTGAGGCGCTGGCTTGCCTTATTTTATGTCTGAGTCCCGAGCAGATTTTGTTAACGCTGCCTGGTGTTCTTACAAAAATCTGCCAAATTCTTCGTTCCAGATCTGATGAGCTTCGTGATGCAGTGAGGAAGCATTTGGGAAGAGCATCTCGTATTCTTGGTGCAAAGTACATCAGGTTCATCATAAAGGAGTTAAAGACAGCCTTAAACAAGGGCTTTCAGGTTCACGTTCTTGGTTTTACTGTTCATTCTATTCTTTCAGAAATGGAGCTTACTCACGGTGACCTCGATGATTCTGCTTCTCTTGTAATGGACGTCATTATGGAGAATGTCTTTGGTTCGACAGGCCAGGAAAAGGATGCTGATGGCTATAGAACTACCATGAAGGAAGTGAAGAACAACAAGAGTTTCGATATCGCAGAGATACTATCTCGTGTCATTAGTATATCCCAGTTTAATGATATTGTGAGTCCAGTGAAGATGCTTCTCCAAGAGAGAATTACATTAAAGATTGAGAACAAGTTAGACGAGATTTTGAGACGAATTTCTCTTGGCCTTTATAAAAATGAAGATGCAACTAAAACGGAAATGCTTGCTCTTTCTTACGAACTTTTCGGTGAGTCAGAAAAAGAAGCCACATCAGAATTCAAGGGGAGAGTTCAAACAGAATCAGAGAAACATTTCTTGGTTCAATTAAATGCAAAGGTTCAGAGAGTGGAGACTGAGAACTCTCATTATGTCGATACGTTCCAAAAGCTGTCCTTGGAGATTTTGAGAAGTACTCTTAACAAAAATCCCGATTTTATCACTCCCGAGAATTTGGTCGGCTTTTTACCTTTCATGGAGAAGGCACTGAAATCTGAAAACGAAACAGTGGTAATGTCTGTTTTGAGGATTCTAGCGATGATCATTAACGTTGAGTTTTCTGTTGATGGTGACATATTCAAGAGAGCAGCGAGAAGATGCTTGGAAATTATTAAGAATTTCCCATCTACTGAGTCTGAATTATGCCAATCTGCTTTCAAGTTTCTTTCTGTTGTCATTCGCCACAGAGAAGATTTGTCTTTAAAAGATACATCTTTGGGTTATTTGCTGGTCAGAATTCAACCTGACTTAAATGAGCAGAACCGTCAGAGTTTGGCTTTCAACTTTTTGAAGGCTTTGGTTTCAAAACACGTGATGATTCCAGAAGTTTATGATACTATGGATAAGATTAGAGAGGTAATGGTAACGAGCCATTCCAAGGAAAGACGTGACATGTCCAGAAGTATCTATTTCCAGTTTTTGATGGAGTATGATCAAGGTCGTGGAAGGTTGGAGAAGCAGTTCAAGTTCCTTGTTGACAACCTCGGTTATCCAGCCGAGTCTGGTAAGCAGTCAGTTATGGAGTTACTTCATCTGATTATTCAGAAGTCGGGCTCAGAGCTCCTCGAAGCTGTGTCGTCTTCTTTCTTTGTTGCTCTGTCCAAGGTCCTGATCTCTGAGACATCTACGAAAAGTAGAGACATGGCAATTCAACTGATTACTGATATTTTTAAGAAAAAAGGAACAGGATCATTTGAGAAGTTTATCCGTGGCTGGATGAATTCTAAAAATTCTGCTCTGTTGAAATGCTCTCTTCGACTTTACCAAATCAAGGTTGGTGTCTCAGGCATTGATAAGGGATCAGAGCTGCATGAAGAAGTTTTGTTGAGCATTAAGGAAACCGTTGCGAACTCAAAGGCTGAGTCTGCAACCGAGGTCAAATGGGATTTGGTGTACGCCACATTGCTATGTTTGAATTCTATTGTTGAGAGAGATCTTTCTGTTATTGACGACGAGTTGAAATCAGACCTAATTTCGTGCTTGTTATTCCCCCATCCTTGGATCAGATTGTCTGCAAGTAGACTTATTGGATCAATCATTAAATCAAGTAGTGATTTCTTCTCAGATTCAGACTTGCAAAACATTGGTTATAGACTTTTCCACCAGTTGAGTGCTCCTTCTGTGGTCGAAAATATGGGGGAACAGGCAGTGAAGTCCTTGGCACCTTTGATTATGCATTGGGAGAAGAATCACACACTCTTTGATGAGTCTTTAAGAGGAACTGAGAGGGACGAAAGTGGTGATGAAGGTGAAGAGAGAAGCGAGCAGATGATGTCTAACTGGTCCATAACAAGAGCAAGTGCTATTATAAGATCAGAGAGAACATCGGTGGCCTCAAAGAAGGCTGGCATTCAGTTACTCGGGATGGTGATCCAGATATTCAGTGAGGAGAGGGTGAATGAGATGGCCCATGATTTGATTTTGCCTCTCTTTACCCTTGGAGAGATTGAGAGTGATGACGATGAGAAGCTCGAACTTCAAAAGCTTGCCTTGGAGTGTTTGAAGTTGATTGAGGAGAAGATTGGTGTATCAGATTACACTTCCCACTATTCTAGAGTTGGCCAATTTGTGATCAAGCGAAGACAAGACAGGCGTACCAAGCGTGCAAGACTAGCTGTTACAGCACCCGAAATTGTTGCTAAAAGGAAGTTGAAAAAGCATGAGAGAACAAGAGAGAAGAGAAAACATGAGAAGGATGAAAATGGGTTCTACCACACGAAGAAGAAGAAGATGCATAGAAGATAAGTTCATGTATAATAACTTGATGATTTAGATGTTTGCATTAGTGAAATTGGTATTTTGCGTTGTAGCGAATCTACACATGTGGGGCATGTGGTAAATCTAGCGTTTACTCTAAAATACAACGAATGATAACTCACGAAACTTTGGGGCAGTTAATCATTGCTCAGGAGCAGGAGATTCTGTGTTCTGATCATCAACTTTTTGCTTTTTAGGCTTGCTCTCGTATTCCTTCATCTTCTGGTTATACTCTTCCTTAGCACTGTTGTATAAGTCGACATATGGTTGCTTCTCATCTTGCGTCATGCTTCTCCATTTCTCCCCTAGTGCTTTCGAAAGGTCGATATCCTTACCCTCAGCCTCAGCTTCACGTTTTAGCTTCTCTTTCTCGAGGTCACAGAACATGAGATATGGGTTGAGTGGTCTCTTTGGCATATCCGGGTCGCGTACTTGCGGCAAAGCAGTCTTCTTCCTTTTGACATCCTTACGCTCTTGAAGCTCGAAGTCATCATCATCATCATCATCGTCTATTTCTGATTCAGGGATTGAACATCTTGTCTCTAGGTGTTGCAATAGGATGGAGTATTCAACACGGAGTCGGTTGAGGGCCAGTTTACTGCGGGAAACTGCCAGGGCAGCGATCTTGTTGTTCTCCTCAACTTGTAGTACTTTTTTCTTTAGCTGTTTGCATTTAGATTTCCATTCTTCCTCTCCTGTGGCCATTGTTGTTATCTGCTGGTGTCGTCCTGCTGTTCGCTGAAACAGTCAGAGGTGACGGTGATGGCTTTCTTCTACTTCTCGCCTTCTCCAAGCTCACGCCGAATCTTGGTTCTCTCTTCGCCTGTTTCCATTTCGGGACATTTTCTTCATTTTTTTTTGAGAACTCTGAAGATGTACAGTACAGTATAGTGTGCATCTTATTTACAATCAGCAATCACCAGTGTGTCTGGGCTTATTATCGTGAGACAACTCCATCAACAAAAACCAAACGAACACAAAACACATTCTCGTGACGACAGATGGTTTTCGGATCAAATGTTGTGTGGAGATATCCACAGGAGCGTAAACAGTTCTCGCAGTGTGACGGGTTGAATCTCCAGAATGGTTACATCGTTCTGACGGGCAACCACAAGGGAATAACCGTGTTGGATAGCGCTTCATATAAGCCAGTCTGCTATAAACATGGACCGGTTCTTTCAACATTCAAAAATGTGGGTGCTTCACAACTACCGATAGCGGCAGAGCAATGGATTGAATACCTAAACACTGAGATGGGCTCGTTCAAGTACAGTATCTATCCGCTGATATACTCACTCACAGTTGCGACTGTGATATGTATTTTCCTTACTCTGATAGTCTTCACAAACCACACGCAGAACCCAAGTTGGCTCCTACGATGTGGTAGTGCGCTTGCCTCCATCAATCTGGGAATACTCTTTGTGCGGTCCATCGTGTTCCTGGGCGAACAACATGCTCTGGGGTACAGTTCTGGAGAGAAATTATTAGATTCGCTGCAAGGAGATAACGTTTTTAGCATTATCGATTTCATATTTGTTTTTATGGCTCAGTTTGCACAAGTCCAGGTGATAATCCGTTTGTTTTCTCGTGTAAAGGAGAAGAGAGTTAGTTTTGTGGTTGGTGGCTTCTTATCTATCTGTTCTCAGGTTATATGGGGCGTTTCGACTTTTGCAGCTTTTGACCAGACCAGTGATTCAGATATATCAATTCTTCCAGCATTCACCTATTTACTGAGGATCGCTTTATCTATGATCTACTGCGGCCTTATCATCATTTATGGATTTGGGAAGCGATCCTTTATCTTCCAGAGAGAAATAATCCTCTTAACCGGGCTTACATTTTTGGTAATAAACTTCCAATTTGCGTTCTTTGTTACGGATATCGCTAACGTTTGGGTCTCTGAGCTTTCTGAGATCTTTAACACGACAATTTATGTCAGTGTCACCGTGATACCCTGGGAATGGATCAACCGTGTCCATTCTTTGGAAAGACATCAACAGACTGAAGGTATATTGGGGAGACCAGTTTATGAAGAAGAGTACAAAGTTATCGCTAGATATGAGCTGATTGATGGTAACGAAAAGAACGTCAATAGCGGAGATCCAAATAATGACAAAGCAGACAATATGGCTGGGAGCACTGCTGCGGAAGACGGTGCTCATCGAACCCCAGACAATACCCCTTACAACAATGAAAACCCAGCCTTGCGCCTCGGATCAAGAATTAAGAATACATTCGAGCAAACAAGAAGTTCAATTCTTTATTTTACGGACCAAGCTATCGCTTATGGTCTTGCTGTGCCTCGTTCAGTATCTGCAAATAGCTCCATGAAACACAAGGGGAGAAGGAAAAAACGACCAATTATTACACCTGGAAGGAAGGAAGTCTTTTTATATTCCAAGAAAGAGGTTGTATGTGATACTGATAATGAGCAGCCATCCCATTCAGAGGGGACAGAGATCGGTGAGGAATCGGATATCGAAACGACGCGGTAACATGAAGTTTTGTTGTAAGGGGAATAAGGTGAAGCGATCAGACCCACTGGTGGGGAGTCTTAGGACCGAGTAATTGATTTAAATGATTTATGAACTTTTTAATGACACGAAATTGATGACTTTTTTGAACTCAGAAACATATAGCAGTAAAATCCATGAGTCTTACTAGTATAAGTATTATTGTCCCAAAGCAGTCGTGCCCCCGCCGGACCCATAATTCGACGCGGGCCTGTTAACGAAAACAAAGCCTTGATGATGGGCTCGATTCCCTTGCCTCGTTCATAGTTTCAAACGACCAACGATTTTAAAAAGGCGATTCTCAATTCTTAGAGAATGAGTACTGTTTCCCAGCTTTCAGCGGATCTTACGGCACTCATAGCCGAGTCCAGACGGCGCTCTCCGGAGATCAAACACGTGAGTCTTTGCGTCGATTAAAGGACACAGGGCGGGAAACTAACTCTTGCAATAGGCTTCCGAGCGCTCATTGACCACGCTTAAGGCGTTCTCAGCTTCCTCGCAGGATGAGATCACGTTCCTACGTGAAATATCACAGAGCTCGGACTTCATCACACCGTTCCTGCTATCATGCTCTTCTCGTAACGCTAAGTTCAGCACTATCGCTATCCAGTCTCTCCAGAAGCTCATCCAGGTTCGAGCCATTCCCTTATCTCGTCTGGATATGTTACTGGAGGCGTTAACTGAGGCAACGCGCCTTGCAGTGGATATTCAACTAAAGGTACTCCAGATCTTACCAACCCTTTTCCAGATATATACCGAATTCATTGGTGATGTTTTGCTGGCAAAACTTCTTTTAATTTGTGCCATGTTGCAGCAGCCATCAAAAGTCGCAATGGTAGTGAACACGGCCGCAGCTACACAACAGCAACTGGTTCTTGCTCTTTTTGACAAGGTTATTGATGAAGATAAGATCGATGCATCTACAGAAAGGGAACTGTTCGACGTGTCTGTTGATGAGGGTCAGAAAATAAAGATCCCAGCAACTGCATTCGATGCATTTAGACTCTTTTCTGATATTTGCTCTCTAACAGAGCATCAAAAGCCAACATTTCTCACGTTTAGCGCGCTTTCGGAGTCATTTGGTCTAGAGTTGCTGGAAAACATCTTCACAAACTATCACTCTGTTTTCCTCTCACATCCAGAGCTAGGGTTTCTTGTAAGAACACGGATTACTCCATTGCTTCTGAGATTCTTCTCTAATCATAAGGACTTTGCAATTGTTGTTCGTGTAGCAAGAATAATCTTGCTACTTATCAAGTCACAGCTCTCAATTTTGGAGATTGAGGCAGAAGTTGTTCTTTCTCTTCTAACACATGCGGTTACTACCGACTCTAGCTTACCACATTGGAAGAAAGCACTCTCACTGGAAATTTTCACTGCAATATTCTTAGACTTCCAATTGACAATACAAATATTCAACACATATGATTTTGCTTCAGACAAGAAGAAAATTATCACTGAATTTTTCTCTGTGTGTTCGGCTGTGCTTCATGAGCCTTGGGCACAACACATGCTAAAGATGAATGATATTGTGGCTGTTCCACTTCCGGAAGATGCAATTTCAGCTCAGACATCATCAGTCCGAATTCCATTGGTGGACATTTTGGACAAGCAGGATCCCCCGGTGATACCAAAGACTTACACACTCTACTTGATTCTTGGATGCACAAACACATTGTGTGAAGGCATCGGTAAGTTTGTACTTGATATGTCCATGTCAGATGACAATACATTCACGTTCCTTGCTGGAGAAGACCCTTCAGAAGATGTGACAAAGTTAAAGCGTCTCATCTCTACGAATGCAAAGAGCCTAGTTTCTATTGGAACTGAGTACCTTTACTCATCATTAGGTGATGAACTTTTCCGCAACCTCATAAGGGCGCTCCAGAAGCTTTGCCATGCTTCTGGAGTACTAGGTCTTTTCAAGGAGCGTGATTCGCTGTTGATGTTGTTCTCAATTGCCACTATTAGCAATGTGACGAAAAAATCAATACGCAATGCTTCCATATCAGAAGCTCTTATCGACACAGTTGGCGGTGCTTTCTCTGCTGCTATAACCCCAACTACTCAATCAAAGAAGCAAGCGTTCATACCTCGTTATTTGAACTCTCGTCATGTTATATGCTTCAGAGCTTTGGCATCCTTGACCACGTCCTTGGGCCCTATCTTGGGTCGCAGCTGGTGTTTTGTTCTTATCACCTTCCAATGGTTTGACTACTTTGTTAACGGTCCATCTGAGTATTTGACTTTCAAAGATGTTCCGCCAAAGCCAGAAATTTCGCCTCAGGATCTCAAATCTATTGAGCAATCACTTACCAAACTTAACGAAAGTACTCAAGGATACGATACTTCCGCGTATGTGGTGTTTGTCAACGAGCTCATTGACATAGCCAATGAGGCTGCATTTCAAGAAAAAGACGGATCTGAACCTATTGATGATGATGACTTCAAGTTATGTGCTTACAATAGAGATTACTTCCTTCACAGACTCGAAGATGTGGTGGAAATGAATTCCTTGAGATATATAGACAAGGATAATAGTGGAGACTGGACAACCATTTCGACGTTCCTCTCAAATGTGGCAACTTCAGACAAAGTTGTTGTGGATATAAGAGTTACTGCATGCACAGCGTTCAACAAGATTATTATGAATATTGCCAACGTTGGGTTTGGTTCTTCTTCCTCTGTGACACAGAAAGCGGTTCTTGAAAAAATGCTGTTCAAGTCGTTCTCTGACGTCATGGATAGGATGTTGGATTGTCACAAGGGAGAATCATACAATACTGCAGAGTCTGGGATCATCCATGATACCTTGAAGACCTTATATGAATTGCTGAACAGATTTGGAACCCAGTTCACAGATTCATGGGGGAGTATTCTTCATATTATTGGGAGCCCTTTCAAAATTTTGGAACAGTTCAAACACCCAGCTTCTCAGAAGCAGCTTCTGAAATCTGCGTTTGAGATATTGCAACTGATTCTCAATGATTTCCTTCATTCAGTTCCTCTTCTGTCACTAGAAGATGTCATTGAAGTTCTGGAGAATTTCTGCTCGCAGACTTTTGAACTGAATGTCTCTTTCTCTGGTGTCAGCTATTATTGGTTAATCTCTGACCATCTGAGAGGAATCGCATCCCAAGAGAAGGTTCACCATGATTTTAAAGTCGAGTCTGCCGAAGAATTGAGCCACCTGATAAAAACTACAAATTCTACATATATCAAAGTTCACTCTCTCTGGCTCTATTTGTTGAGAAGTATTGTTCATATATCTAACATTTCTAGAGCCGAGGTTCAGAATGGCGCTGTACAGACCTTCTTCAGAATTGTGGACTCTCATGGATCGTATTTAAATTGGGAGAGAGCATTCGCTGTGGTGGTCAGGAAACTATTGAACATTGACCTCGAGAAACCATCATCCACAGATTTCGATGAGATGAAGGCCTTCGTTGACGTTAATTCGATTATTCTTAAAGGTATCGCTGATATTTACTGCCGTTTCTACGCGCAATCAAGCAATATTATGTATTGGGAAAGTTTGTTGGACTGTCTCAATAGGTATATCAGTTTGGATGTTGCTCAGCTATCCCTGATTGCTTATAAGTCATTGAATCAGGTTCTTAGACGTCTTAAGGAGCCAACCCCCGAGCAGCAGAAACTATTCTTTGGATTCTGGTCTTTACAGACTGTAAAATACGTTGCTGCTGATACTGATTTGTATCAAGAGTGCTTAATTGAGTTTGCAGGCACATTCGAAATAATCTATTCTTTTTCTGTCTTGTCAAGGCCTCAGTTAGAACTGTCGCTTGGAATATTTAACAGTCTGGTGAGATTCCCATTCTTACCAAAGTATGCATCGGATTATGGTGAACCAACCAAACTTCAGGCGGCTGTTGTGAAGTCACTGGGACTCATTGATATTTCAGCGTCAACAGACATCGTCTTAAGTCAGATCTCATCCATGTCTCTTTTGCCATTTCATATCCGTTCAAGGATTGTCAAGAAGCTACAAGTTGTTCGCAAGAAAGATGTTCCAACCTTCATTGCTGTGAGCAAGAGCTCTTTGGACCTGTTGGACGCAAAAATCCAAACTGTTGTTGACTTCAAACCACTGATCTCTGATGGAACTGTACTTAGGGTTTTAAAGAACTTGAATGAGGCTGCTACTTTTTTTAGTGATGATGAAGACCAAGATAAGAAGATTCTTGAGACTAATATCTGGACCAATGCTTCTTCTCTCTTTCTTACTCTCACTAATAAGATTGTGGGGTTTATGGATGGCGTCAACGCTGAACAAGAGACTGCAATTTGGTCACTTCTTATTGATTCTTTATCGGCCTCATTGCCAGGTAACAACTTTGAGAGGAATGAATTATTTAACACGGAGAAGTACTGCTCTTTAAGAGATATTATTGTGAACAAAGCTGGCGAAAAGACTCTTTCAGAGGATCTCATTGTTAGATTTATTGCATCAATCTGGAAGGCTTCAATGCTCTACGCAAATAACGAGTTTGAGGATCACCTTTTCCAAATAAGCGAATCACCTGATAATGTAACCAGTGCTCTCGTGAACTTCAATGTTGAAGATTACACAACTGCCCCTATACGAACACTTACTCAGGACTCACTGAGAAACCGCTGTCTGCGAGATCTATTTTCCTTTGTTAATCCTGGGTCAAATGAGAAGCTTCTCACAGCCTGCATTCCATACTTGAACTGCCGGATAGTCATGTGCGTCAAAAAGTATGTGGGCTCAAAAAAACTTTCAAACCGTGCCCCTGTTCCTTCTGTTCAGCAGCACGAACTTCGGCTCTGCTTAGGGGAACTAGATAATCTTCTGCAACGCATCAAAACAATCTCAGACAAGAGCACCTATGTTCCAATTTTGAATCTTCTTCCATTTCTTATGGACAACCTACATTATATTGGCGAATGGAGAAAATCAGGATTCATGACTGGTGAGTTTTACAAGATATCGGAAGAATAAATACGTATCACTGTTGTTTCATAAATACATCAACTTGTAGATATGGACAAGTAAAGGAGTATATACATAGTTGAACGTTATCACAAAAGAAGATTTAGTTCTCCTCTGCAGTGAGAAATGTAGTGTTTTGGGATGGGTTCCACGCATTGCGTGGTGCTTCTATGGCACCATTAGATGCTGCTGCAACCTGACGCTCTCTCTCAAACTCTCTCCATCGTTTCATCTTGATCATAGAATGATCAAACTCACCTTCAGCCTCATCATGACCTTTGTCACCACCTGCAATAGTTCGTGTCTCACCCCAACTGAAATCATCAAACTTCCAATAGGAATAAGCTGGTAGCACAAAATTCCAAATAGGAAGAGCCATGAGGTAAATCAACATCCAAACCATGTAAGACCAGCGAGATGCAGTAACAACAATAACTAGTCCAGGGAGACCTAAAATAACTGCCAAAAGTACAAGGGACAACACTGGTGTTGGTCTCGAGACTATTGCAACAATAATTACATAAACGGTAAAAGAAATGGCTGCTGGCAAAACTAAGGTACCGACCAACTCAATACCAATAACAAACTGCATGGAGAAACAGAAGGTACCACACAAATCTTTCACAAGGACTAACTCCATCAAGTTATGGACAGTAGAATTAATCCAACGTCTTCTCTGAGAAAGTAACACTTTGAACTTGTCTGGAACAATAGTTTTGCAAACCGCCTTTGGAACAAATATTTGCTTTCTTTTTGGGAAGGTTTTCAACATTAAAGTAGAAAGGAAGCGATCTTCTCCCAATAATAACAAATTTTTCTTATGCAAAGTGTCAACAACGTTATCAGAGTACCTCTCAACAATATCTGGATTGGCCAAGATTGGAACCCAATATCCATCAGAAGATTTTGGTGCCTTGATTCTGTACATACAGAAACAGCCTGGCAAACAAGTTACTCCTCCAAAGACCGACTCGAAGGCCTTCGCCTGATGGTGTGAAATAAAGTACTCGA
This sequence comes from Petasospora japonica, assembly GCA_030557175.1. Classification (NCBI taxonomy): domain Eukaryota; kingdom Fungi; phylum Ascomycota; class Saccharomycetes; order Phaffomycetales; family Wickerhamomycetaceae; genus Petasospora; species Petasospora japonica. The sequence goes on from JAKTVL010000086.1 coordinate 16,418, forward strand.
ACACCTGGATGGCTGTTACCCAAGATTGCCGTTTATTAGCAATCTTAGTTTCTCCACAAAGACCCATGATCTCTGGATCCTTGACCATGGATCCAATCATGTGGGTTAGAGAATCAGGATAAACCTTAGTATCAGCATCAACCATTAGCACAATCTCATACATATCAGCAAGCAAGCCCGTCACTCGCCAAATACTCAACAAGATCTCATATTCTAACTCAGTCATTCTCTCATCGAATGTTACCTTCTGCAGGAAAGACATCAAAATAATCTGAGAATCACGTTTACCTCTGTTACCAGGCTTGGCTGAGTTAGCTTCACTTGGTGTGCCACATTTGACAATACAGACAATCGGAACTCTTTGTTGCTTCTCTTCCGGTACTGTAGAATCATCATACTTGTAGAACCCACAGTAAACCTTAGCCATATTGTGTCTCTTTGTCCCTTGAGCAACAGCAACATAAGAATATGGCTGAACATTTTCTGGTTCAATGCAGAAGTCAGTCATCATTGACAACGCTATATCTGGTGTTGTCTTATCATTACCAGAACCCTTGATCAAACCATCGCAAAGGATGAGAATCAATTTGTGTGAATTTGGGTAATCGGTTGTCGCAATAGAATCCAAGGTTGTTCTCAATCCAGCCTCATCTTCTGAGTAACATGTAACCATAGTCATTGTGTGAGCAAGCGGATAACGGAACGGCTGGTAATCTACGGGCGGTTGAACGACGACATTTGGAAGAATGATATCTGGATCCAAAGTTGTAACTTCTGTCATAGCCGCCAGATTCGACACAGAAGCATTTCTAGTATCAAATGGAGAAAGAAAGTTGGTAGAGCTAGACAGCTGTCTGTTATGCGTTTTTGACTTTTCATTGTTCATCTGCCTGGCGGCTTGAATGGCCATTGTGGTCATTTCATTTCCCCTCTGGTCATAGCTTGGAGTCACAGTGTAATTAAAGTCATCCCTGTCGTTCTGTCCCCTGCTTGATCTAAGCATATTGAATCTGGATGCACGTTTGTCCAAAACAGGATCTTTAATTGGACCCAAGGAGTACGAGCTCTCGGCCCAATTTTCTCTCTCATTATCCCTCTTTGCCATCTCCTTAGCATCGACAACATCTGCGCCTTGAGATGGAGCAACAAACCATTTGAAGTAACAGGCAAGGATGAACTTGGCAATGACAACAGACAATATGAACACAAGAGAAACGTATAAAACCACTTGAGATGCAATACAACCAACTGTGTCAGAGTCGATCACACCGACTTTGACAATTTCGGAAAGACATTTTGCTGCTTTTTTATCGCCATTATTTGCAAGAACAAGAGAAATATCATAACCCTGCATATTTGATGACTTTAATTCGTCGAAAATGGCTGGGTAGTCAACATCAGTGTATTCGATCCAATCCAAGAGATCCAAATCAAGGACATTTCCATTGTAGACAACCAAGTTTCTTGAAGTATTCTTGACATCATCCCAGGTGAAATATACATCACCAACACTTTCCAACCCATAGTAAGCTTCTCTGGCGTATGTTGAAGTGTGGCAAGCCCATCCATCGTAGTAATTTGAAGCGGTAAAGTTTGGAGAACTAGATCCGTCTTGGTTAAAAAGCTTGCAAGGCATATACCAAGCGAGACTATCTCCACTAAATGGAATCGAACAATTGGTCCTTGGGGTAATTAGTCCTCTGCAATTGCCATTGACGTTCTGGAACAAGAACGTGGCATCCATTCCACCAGCGTTGATTGGCGGATATAAGACGTTAGTTCCTGCTGATATACCAGCAGCCTCTGGATGGGAAGATCTAGTCAAATCATAAGATTTTCCGTTGATAATCAAATACCCTGAATTGATTGTGTTTGTTCTCATTCTCATAGGTGAGCTACTGCAGACAGTTTTTGTGAATCCAAAAGTCAAGTAGGCAACGAAAGTACCAAGATAGAGAATAATAGAGATCAAGGCGACCTTCTCTCTCCAGGCCAATTGCCTCTCCTTCTTTGGCATACCGAATAGCTTAAGCAGTGAGGCTGGAGCCCAGAATGTAATAATATAGTAGTAAACCTTCCATGCTGAGAGACCTGATCTTTGAACAGATGGAGATGTTTTTCTGGCAGTTGATCTTGATGCAGATGGCATAGCTTTCGAAGATCCACTCTTCTGCAGCAATGAGTTTCTGTGCTCATCATTCAAGCCATAGAAAGTGCGGCCCTTATTAATATCTTCACTTCCACCAGGGCTGCCGAAGTCTTCGAGTGGAATACCCTCATCTTCTTCTTTCAACTCATCAGAATATCTGGTCTGGGAACCTTTTGAGAACCGACTTGGAGCGCGATCCAAGCTCACGGGATCAATACCTGTGGATGATGGGTTAACAGAGATGCGATCTGAATATTGAGCTGCCGCTTGGGCGTAGTAGTAGTGTGGGTTCTCCGGGTTGCCTAAGTCGTTTCTCTCGGGCCTCACGAGTGATCGTTTCCGCTCCACTCCTATGGACGAGGGTCCTAGAAGAGCCTCGTCATCAAAGGAACTGTACCTTTTTGAAGATCGTCTTATGGAACTGTTTCTTGAGAACATAACTGGTAAGCTGTGAGGAAGACTCGATTATACCTGCTTGAAGCGCCTCTTCCGTCGAAACAGATGAAGCGGAGGTTTGCGGCGGCCCGTGAAAGAAGCTATTGAGTACTGGAGATGGAGTTTCCGCAATAACTTGGGGTGTGTATCGGGCCTTTACAGAGCTCTATGCAGAACTTTAACGGATCTTTTGGAGCAAGTCACTGGATGAATAGGGGCTGTTAGGTGAATTTGTGTTAGCCGCCGGGGGCAGAAAATTAAAAGTAAACAAACTGGAATTGGTCCCATGGCAAGGTGATACAATATTATTAACATTTTTGTCTCAGAGGTCCTCCTAAACGATCAATCAACTAGAACTACAAAGACTGTATGTATAAATTCTGATCATTGTAAGTCGAAGTCACCCACATATAAAGTACTGAGAGCCCCAAAAGGCATGATGCCCTCCCTTATCCTCATCGCTCCGATGTACGCGTCCCATCTCGGCGTCTGATATCCGGATCCCCTCTCGGCGTCTGATATCCGGGCTCTTTCCTCTTTGGATAAATTGACGCGTTTGCGGTTCGACCAGAATAGAGTCGGCCTTTTGCTGCTACTTGCCCACCACTTTCAAAAGTCGATCAATATCGATAAACGATATTACATAGTAATTAAAGCATTAAACATCACAAAACCGAATATTTGAAATTAGCCCTCAAGTCTCAACCATGTTGCTTCATTCGTCATCACTCCAATCAACAGAGTCCTTCTCCTGGGCTGGTCTATCCAAATACGCGTCAAAATCATCCTCTAAGACCTCACCATCAAACGTTGTTTTGGCCTGAGGACGAACAGCGCCCGCTGAGTTGTAGAAAATAGCATCATGCGTAGAATCATCAATCCCACTCACATTATTCAAAATGTCCTTCACGATGTTTTGAGCTGCTTCTCTGGCTGGTGTTCTTCTCATATTGCCTCCAGTAGATGCAGTGGCAAAGTTTAGCGTAACCGGAGGCGAAATTGCAGGTCCTTCCTCAGATTGATCCATGTCCATTACGGTTGTTGCCGCGTCCTTTTGTTGATCAGTTTCATCAACTTCAAAGTTTTGACTGTATCTATTGACAACACGATTGACTTGCCCAGGCGTTCGCAACAGATTACCTCCAGCTCCATATCTAGGCGTATGTGGAAATCTTTGAGTCAGGTTTTCTTCATTCGCCTCACTCGAACCTACTTGGATGGCTGTCTTCTTTACGGGAGAAGATTTCTTGGTCTTTGTGGGGCTAAACTGGACATCAGACATTAACTTTGGTGTCTCAATGTCAAATGGTGATGAGTCAAACTTCTGGGCAATCATAGACTTTCTCTTCTTCTGCGCAGGCTTTCTTGGTGTCAGTGAATTCACTGCCGGTTCATGAGAATGCTTTTTGCGAGGAGAAACTTGTACCTTATAATTTGTGTCTCCATTGCGATGCATCAGGTAATGCCTGGAATCTGTATCTGTGTTGGCACGAATAAGCGTCGGTGTGGTTTGATTAACATCGGTACCGTTGTTTGTATTTGAGATGTTTGCACTGACTGGAATTGGAGGTAGGATGCTGTCAGTGGTATCGAATCCAGCATTGTTATTTGTAACTTTTGGCATGATTGGGTTATCTTTTTGCCCAGTAAGGCTTGTGCTTGTATTGCCGTCTCCTTCCACAAACTGATCCCGTATATGTTCATGATATCTCTTTTGAAAATCCTGGGATGTGTGGTTGGTGCTTTCCATCAACGCGTCCTGATTTGTGCCTGCGGTGGTAACTTTAACAGGGCTCATTTGTTCGTTGGAGTCGCTCATGGACTCATCCGCAACGGGAGCATGAACATACTGTTCTCTGCTCTCTCCGTCAGTTATAACGTCCCCCTGACCTTCCAGCTCAGTTTGAACTGCTTCTTCGTACCCTCGTAGCTCTACGTTAGCACTTGTCTCCAGAAATGTCTTCCAAAAGTTAACGCCACCCCACACTTTCTTAGATTGTGTGTGATATCTCTTGACAATGGGTATGAGCCTGTCGTTGATGATCTTGTGTGATTGTGCAAATGACTTGTCAATTCCCTGCAACACAAGCGTGATCTCCTGCTCAAGACGCTCTAGCTCGATTGCGTGTCCAGATGCTTGACTCAATGACGCGTTGTTAAGGGACGACCTGAACACCGATTTGCGCCTGTTTCCTTCAGATCCAGAAGTGACAGAGTATTTTTGTGACATTCCTCCAGCCTTCTCACACGGTAGTTGACAATCAAGAACGGAAAGATAAAAGCAGAGAGAAATTCCCATCCTCCTCCAAACAAAAACACATACTTGATTACGCGTCAGGAGAATTTAGCTTATATCATGATTACATAATGAAGATAATTCCGAGGTTTCCGGAATTAAAATTTTTGTTTCGCGAAAATTTACCGAAGCCGCAGCTTTTGGCCGAGTTTCGATGCTCTCGAGTTGTCCAGTTCTAAAGGCCCTTTTCCCTTTTTGAGAGCACAACAGAGCAAGCTGCTCAGATTGCACTGTTATCAAGGCACCTTAAACCCTTAAAATTTCATAACGTCTCTTTTTACGGCATTTCACGTTCGTTTCTTTCCGTTTTCCCGGCTCGACCTTGCGTGCCTCGTTCGTTTACTCAAATCTCTCTTTCTCACCAGTTGAAGATTCCGCCTCACCACGATGCCACTATTTGTTAGTGATGCTTCTCTTCAACCGATAGTGGGCCAGGAGTCCCAGATGATTGCCTCGATTGCGAATTCCTCTCGGGAGCACTCCTCTGAGGTATCAACACCAGGTTACAGATCTGTCCCGCAAAAGCGCCAGCTTGAGAGCTCGCCATTCTACAACCAATTTAGTGAAGTGGAAAAAGCCATTGCTAATTTCACCAAGCATCAGCCTTTCAATCATCACTATGCGCCAAATGTGAACCTCAACAGAAGTCACAACCATCATCACCATCATCACCGTAACAACAATAACAACAATAACAACAGAGGTCATAATGTCAATCACGGCCACAACAACTATAACAATGGCAATAATAGCAATAACTCCAGGCTGCAACCACAGACATTCACCATGAATGCCCAGTTGAAGCAGCAGCAACAGCAGCAGTTCTTGAGTACAGCTGCTCAACAAATGCGTTACAAGTCTGGGACTAGTATGAACCAGATGATGAACGCGAACAATAATGTCAACAACATGGCCCAAATCCCAATTGGCAACCTGGGCCAAGTCCCTATGAACAGCAGCATGAACTCAATGTCGTCTATAAACAGTATGAACAGCATTAATTGCATGGGCACCATGAACGTGTCGAATACCACCAACCCTGCCGTTCCTTCTCAACTGTCACAACAGAACTACATCGGACTTCAGTATCAACAAGCTGCTCAACAGCAACAACAACAACAACAACAGATTCTGTTGGGTACTACATCTGGTCCTTATATTGCTTCTGAGTTGAAATTCGATTCATTTGGACAAGGTCAACCGCAGCTTTCTCGCCCTGATAATTACTCCATCCCAATGAGAAATCCATCTCCCCAATTTTCTGCTCCTGTGAGACCTGGTTCTGTTGGGTTTGGTGTTCCTTTGGAGCAAATTGATTCAGACTCATCATTTGGTGTCAATGACACTATGAACAGTCCGTTGACTGCTTCATCCGGTGATTACAACAAGAAATTGTCCTTGGACGAGAGTGCATACTTGGGTGATATTTGGGGAAGTTCCAAGGGCGTTAGGAACTCCGCTTCTGTGTGGGCCTGATTTATGAGGCAAGGAATTTAAAAGAACGAGATTGTTTTATTTTGGGTGAAAAGCGGGCTGTGTGATTCCTTTTTATTGTGTTTTAGGGTGGGTTGATTTTATCTATTATATTTTGTTGTCGCTTTTTGTTTGGAAAGGACCGTGGTTTTATTCGACTATCTGAAAGGTTCGGTATACATTCACATTTCATAGATTTTGTTGGTAGATTTTTTCCTAACTTGCCATGGGAATTTGGGGTGATCTCCGTGGTTTTTATTTGAGTTTGACGTCATTATCATCGTCGGAGAGATGAGTACAGGAAGTCATCATCAGAAGAGAAAAGTTTTGAGTTTAAGAGTCATGTTTTACAAAGGAGGACCATAATTGAGAAGTAGACAAAAAGCTATGTATCATGGAACGATATATTAATATCAATGAAATGCTTGGTGGTTTTTTTACTAGCAACTTATAGAGTGTGGCTTATATAAGCCGGGTCTAAACTTCGACCCACCCCATGCATGACTGTCTGTCAAGTGCGAAGTAGACTAATGCCACCACATTGGAATTCTTTCTTCTCTTAAGGCCCACAATATATTGCTTCTGTGAAATTGGCTGAGTTTTAGGAACTTGCTCCTCTTTTGAGGGGTTTTGGAAAGTAGTCTGAGCAATGGTCTCGAGTTTTCTGTCCAAGGACTACACATTCGATCTGGAATTCCAGTTGTCGAGGCTCTGGGCTCTGGGCCAAGAAGAACTACAAAAAAGTACGATCCAAATTCCAATCAGCTTTTCTTTTTCATCTCTATCCTCTTTACCCTCTTATATATTTATGTCAGGACTCATTCGCTATCCCAAGAGAGAAGCTTTCCCAGAAGGTGAATTTGCGTGTACATCACAATTTTCGGAAACGGAATTCCATATAAACTCTCATAAGTAACTGTCTAACTCATTCCTAGTAATTAAATGAACAGAAACAGAAAACTTCTCATGGAACTTAAAAGAAATGGGGTCCTTTGTTTTTTCCTTCATCTTACCTCGCCCCGTTAGGTGTTATAACTACAATACAACAACATTTACAACTATAACTCCAGTTGCAGCTCTAAATATGATTGTCCAATACATTAGGCTCATCGATGAAGGAAAGCTTCAGCCGTCTTCAGCTTCAGGTCCACCCAACTTTTCAAATCTGAGCTGGTGGAATACTAGTTTAAGCCGAAATTTCTCCAAAGAAATGGGCTATCGTCAGATCAAATTTGCCTGCTCAGAGTGTATTCAAGGTCACAGGTCAACGAGTTGTGCTCATTACGATAAGACCCTTTTCGTGGTCAAAGATAGGGGACAGAAAAACCAGAACCCAGGAAACAACGAGCTTTTTCTTTTCATAGAGCCACATGTAAAATTATCCTTTGAAACAGATCATATACCTCGGTGTCAGGATAATGAAAAAGAACACAACACAGGAAGGACAGTCTTTGAATGCGACCACAGGGAATGCGCGAAGTTAAGAACTGTGATTATCAATATGGAACAAGTCTCTCTTGGAGTTCTTCACAAGTCTGTGGGTGCTGTTCTACCGAAGCAAATTGCTGATCCCATTGCATTCATTGGATCTGCATGTGACCGATTATGTTACAGATGGTCGCAGATGATGACCGCAGGAGAATTCTCTGACCACTTCAGATTCCGAGAACAATTTGCTAAAGCTGTAGAGCGTGACACAGATGCATCACAAGGAAATGTTCTTGCTAGACAAGTGGAGCGTCTCTATGGTTTCAGAATTGATCCGTATGAAGTTAGGGCCAAGAGAGAAACTGAGAATGCTGTCAAGTCCCAGAAGAGGAGGGAAAGAAGATGTTCAGAGCAATACAGAAAGCCACGAGCACCCTCACAGAAGCGTACAAAAATTATGACCAAAGATCTAACCAATGAGTTACGCCCACAACATGATTACCACTACATGACAGAGATTCTCAGAATTTCTCCTGGTATACAGGCCCGGAAAGACCAACGTGATGATGTGGTGCAGAAACTCTTTCTTCAACCTCCGCCAGCTAACGCTAACCAATTGTATCCACAAAGCACACTTCCGAATTTCCACTTGGATGAACTCAGTGATAGTGACAACGACGAAATTGGTGAGGCAAATGTTGATATCTACAAGCATATGAGAGAGCAAATAGAAACAGAAGATTCCTCACAAAATTCTGATTTCGGTGCGGTGATTCAAAATTTCGGACACTTGAAGGTCTTGGAAGAGCATTGGAAGGACAAGTCTAATCCGGACGACAAGGAGGAGACGGAGTCTGTGGACCTCAGTTCTGTCTTCGATAGCTTTGGTGATCCATGCACCCAGACTCCTGGGGCTTTTGAACGTTATTTGCAAGGGGATGATGAAGCATTCCTTCAGCATAGCAAGATTCGATTCAATGACCAGGATCCAGATCAGAATTGGGCCACTTCTCAGTCTCTTGCGAGCCCAATTGAAAAGGTGCCACAACAGGTTGAGTGTATTACTGAGCATGACGATAATGAAGAAAATGACAAAGAATATGAGGGGTACCAGAGATATTTTGGCGCTAATTCAAATGAAGTGTATGAGTCATTTATTGATAATTGCCTTCACTTGAGCTTTTGACTTTTAACAGGTACATGAGTGTAATTCTATATTTAAGATATAATGGGCTGAATAAAGGACAAGGGTATGATTAAGCATCTCAATTATACATAGCAACTAAGCCAAACGATCAACCGCAGCAGGCAGATCCCGCTTGGTGTTTGCCAAAATAGCCTAGGATTATTCTCGTTGATGTGATTTGGATCAATACCTTAATAAAAACTTAAACTGGATAGGTTGGTACCTTACTTTCAGTTACGCAGAAATGCTTCAATGCTTCAATGTTTTAATCATCGCTTTTATGACTATTTAGTAAAAAGTCTGAAGATACTTTGATGAAACTAACTAAATATGCTATTTATCTTTCAATTACTGGTTTTAAAAAAAGTTCTCAGGTTTTTGAGCATGTGAATAATTTAGATGTCATTTGAAGATGTGTAATATGCAGGAGGGGTGATCGGGTGTTGTACTGGTCAAATATGAAGATATTTTTTGTCATCATGAGAAACAAATAACTGAAAAAGAAAAAGGAAGTTTGCCTCATAAACTCGCCGTGATGCCCATCATTTATATTTTGTTAAGAAAGAGCCATCTCTGGAGATTGTTTAAATTGTCATAGCTCAAGAGCTCGAATGATAACCAAATATAGCCAAATCAGGAAAAATCCTTCTTTTAGATAAGTGCATGATAAGGTACGAATATGACACAATTTGAGTGATCCTACAACATTAGTCAGTTAAAAATCTTGTTACTGCATTGGACCAGCATTTACAAACAAAGTGTCTATCGGAATCCTCCTATACTGAAAGAGAGAATCTCCTCGAGATCACATTTAAAAGCTGTGGACCTTATCTTGCTCTTTGAGTCGGGACGACTTCTGTTTTGGGTAGTAGAGGCGAACAGCTCCCCCTTCTCCCTCTGCCACTCCTCCATCTCTTCCATTATTTCCATCCCTTCAACACCCTTTACTACAAGCTTCACATAACCGCCATAGGAAGCGTACAAACCAGGAACCCCGTGAAGGTAATATAGATAAATGTCCTTGGTTAAGGACAACTACACCGTGGCGGTGTCATCACGATCCAGTTCGGACGCATCAACAAGACCTGAAGTGCTGCCTATTGTGACATCTTTCAAGGAGTATAGATCGACATCAATCATCACTAATAACAGTAATGGTACCCTTCAACTTGACCTAGAAGACCTGCCCCAGGGTCGTAACCTCGGTCTTTTTTCCACCATCGTGCTTTTCATTGCAAAGATTGTGGGATCAGGAATCTGGACAACACCTTCTGCTGTCTTACATATGGTAGGAGGGAACCTCATGCTCTTCTTTGGACTTTGGCTTATTGCAGCTATCGTGGCATTTTCCGGGTTGTACGTATATCTTGAGCTAGGGTCAATTATTCCAAGATCTGGAGGTGCAAAGGTCTTCCTTGAGTTTGTTTACGTGAAGCCTTATCTGCTCGCATCCGTGGTGTTTGGACTTTACTCAGTGGGATTTGGAATGGCTCTCTCAAATTCCATTGTGTTTGGTAAGTACACTTTGTATTCCTTGGGTCTAAGTGCTGAGTATATTGAGTCTACAAGAAGTGCCAATCTCGTTGGTCTTGGATTGGTGTTGGCATCCACTGCAATCCATGGTACCAGTGTCCATTACGGAATTGCAGTTCAAAACATCCTTGGAGTTTTGAAGCTGTTATTGATTGGAATTATGGTAGCAACCAGTATTTATGTTATTTGCTTCCCTGAAAGCTTCACAGGATTGGAGAACAATCTTCATATTGATGGGTTTTTGACTTTCCAGGAGTCTAACGTCAGCATCTCCACAGTCTCTGCAGGTCTTCTTCAATGCTTCTTCACATTTGGGGGATGGAACACTGCACACACGGTATCCTCCGAGATCAAGGATCCAGTCCGGACCATCAAAATTGCAGGGCCAGTCTCTCTCTCGATTGCGTTAGTGAATTACGTTTTGATTAACATTGCGTACCTGAAAGTGATTCCATACGAGGAGTTTGTGAATGCTGGACCACTCATTGGTTCTCTATTTTTTGAGAAAGTGCTCGGATACCGACTTGGAAGACAGTTTGTCACTGTGTCCATTGCTATTTCATCTGCATCAAACGTGTTTGTAGTGATATACTCTGTTTCTAGAATGAACCAACAGATATTCAGAGAGGGCTACTTACCATTTGCTAGTGTCTTTGCATCAAACTTCAAAAATTCTAAAACTCCATTGTTTTCATTACTTGTTTGTTGTGGCATCACATCTTTCTGGCTCTTAGTTCTTCCACCTCAGGGAAGTGCATTCAGCTACATCATTTCACTGGAAGGATATCCGAATCAGCTTGCTATCATGTTTGTCTCCATCGGCCTATTCATTATTAGAAAGAGATATCCCGACCAAAAGGCACCAGTGAGAGCTTCATTAGTGGGAACCTCATTTATCATTCTCACGTGTCTATACACACTTATTGCGCCATTCCTTGACTCGCAGGACGAGACAACCACATTGCCTGGGCTCCCACCATATCACATCTTGGCCATCATTCTCATACTGATTTATATATGTTATTGGGCCATGATGTTCAAAGTTTTGCCTTATTTCAGAAACTACGAACTTGAAGGGCAAACGGAGGAATTGGAAGACGGGTTAACTATAAAGAAATGGATTAAAGTGTGGCACTAGAGGCTTTTCCCATAGAAAATGCTGTGTAATTTTACTACAATTATTTCATAAATATTATATCACTACTATGTCTCCGCGTAAAACGCCAGAAAGGACTTTTTTTTTGGTTTAGCCTTATGAACCGGGAACAAACATTGGGTACCAATACAACAAATGGTGGTGAATTAGAAGCCCAACAGTGCAAAGTTCTTCTGAGCATCTGCACTGAGCTGTGATTTTAACTTGGCGACGAAATTTCCACCAGTTTGTTCATTCATTCTCTTAACCTGATCAACAAAGTACAACTTACTTTGTTCCAAAGTAATATTTGTAGGATCATATGGTTTTGACGAAATGGAAGACAAGCGAGAGAAACTGGATCCAAAAGAAGAAATCTCGTCTCCTTCCAACGCCATCATCTCGTCCGTATCAGCATTAACATTGCGGATGGACTCAGATGTGGTGAATTGAGCCAAAATCTCCAGAGTCGGCAGCAGCAACTTTTGATAATCACCCTGCGTGAATTTGGAAGACTGAATAAGATTAGATAATCCCACAGTGACAATCTTCTTTTCACTCATGTTACCAATGTTTGGAATGGATGACACAAAGAACTGCTCGAAGATCGTGCCAAAAATACCAGGCTGGACCTGATCAAAGAATTCAATGGCATAATCAGTAGACTTAATGACTGTCAACTTGGAAGTGAATGAAATGAGTCTCTTCACGAACTTTTCAGTTCTTGAGTTTTGTAATCTTTGCAGTAACAAAACAGCTATATTCTTGGTGTATGAAGCAATTTTATCATCAGGGAACTTGAGAATAATAGTTTCAAGAAGATCAAAGCCATAATATTCGTTCAATTTTGAAGAAATCAGCTTTTGGAAAACACCCAGCAAAGCAGTAACATCTGTAAATCCATTATAATCACAGGAGATAATGGATTGAAGTAGACGTGTGACAGCAGGGATGTTACCTTTGAACTCCCAAACGCTTGGAGAGAGTAATGGCTGAATCAATTGACTGTAAGGACCTGGCAAAGGAGTCCCATGTGGACGAACCTCAAGCAAATATGCTAAAATCTGGAAGATGTATGGAACAAATTCTTGAACATCACCACCAAGAAGTTCAAGGAATGAAGGGACAATAGTAGCCATGAATCCTTGCCAGTTTTGTATATTGTTGTTGAACTTGATTAAAACAGCGATGGATTCGAAAGTGTAATGTGAAAACTTCGGATTTGATGGATTCTTTGAAATAATAGCAACAATGGATAGCAAGTTCTCAATAAGCTCCAATGCAATAGATGAAACAGAATCCTCCGCAATAATCAACACTCTCATCAATGTCTTCATCAAGAATTCATTTTCAGCTAGTTTTTCTGGAGTAGAAGAATATTTCAAGATTAATTGGAACAAGTTAGTTAACAAGCCTTGAGCGAAGCCCTCAATATCAGACTTGTTGAACATGAGCTTCTTGTCATCCCCTCTCAAGGACAAGATACGTTCAATGGTGATGGATGCATATGTATATTGAACATACTCAGAGGCTTGGAGATGGTTGTTCAAGATTGGGAAGGATTCGAGAAGCTGCTGTTTAGTCAATTGAGATCTGAAAGTGTAAATGTACTTAATGGCGTCAACCTTGAGAATTGGATGAATATTGTCTGTCATCAAGTCAGTAACGATGTTGTTGGCAAAGAATCCAACTACATCAAGTAAGATGTTTGTCGAAGAGACACCTGCGTTGAAAAGAGATGATTTTGATGCCAATGCTGTGAATAAGTATATAGCAAGATCTTTGTACTTCCATTGGGACGGTTGTTTGGTGTACTCTTGCAAATAATGTGTGGTGTAGGTCATGACGACTTGGGTCACTAACCCTTCGTTGTTAGACTTGAGTTCTCTCAGGAAATCAATTGATGCTCTCCTTCTAGTATCAGAGTCGGAACCTTCCAAATCTCTTCTAATGTACTCAATCGGATCATCCTCAAAGAGTTCCTCATCAGACTCTCTGACTGTCAAGTTTGGAATGATGATTCTTTCTGTAATTTCCTTCATAGCTGTCTCGTTGTTGAAAATCTCTGAATGTTTTGGTAACCTAGCGACACATGTGAGGAATGTGAGCAATTTGGATACAAGAATATCATAGTTTGGTTGAAGACCAATAGTTGTGAGTAAGTTCCACGTAGACTGAATGAATTGTAATATCATTGGCTCGAAGACATCCTCGTATCTTGTGGTGTAGAGCTGAATCAATTCAGAGATGGCTGTCTTGACTTTGGAAACAGTATCAATCTCCGTATCTTCATTGTCGTCGTTCAAGACAGCGTTGTTGTAGACCAAGTATTTATGAATGATCTGCATACCTGTGTTCATATTATCTTCGAAGAATTCTGGGATATCTTGGCAGTTGAGATCATGGTAGATCTTGACGAGAAGAAGGAGCACATCAAACAATATCAACAACTGTGCCCTGTCCGAACTGTTCTGATCAATAAGGGAATCAACTCTTTGGATCATATGCAAGAATGGTTGTTGGAATTTCTCCAAGACGAGTTTAATCTCGAGGAAGAGTGCATCGGATCTGAACAATGGCCTCCATCTCTTGAAGATCGAATGTGCCACTGTTAGAACACCTTTGTTGGTGACCATGTCGTCGTCGCTCAACTTAGATACAAGGTCATCAATGAGTGTTGGCCAACGGTCAGGGAAATCAGAGTCTGCAATAATAGAGATGGCCTCACCAATCTGGATTTGGAGGTTGTTCGGAAGAGAGATCATAAGAGGGATGATCTCAGCCTTGATTGCATCCACATCACCGTTCAAATAGTTGCCGTCTTCATCAACCCAACGACGTCTCACAAAGTTCTTGAAGAAAAGAGCACCGGCCAAACGAGTGGATATTGGCAGGTTCTGTGATGCAACGACGTGGAGAAGAGTGAGAGAGAAGCCCTGCTGCGATTCCTGAGAGCGTAACTGCTGCTCTGCCTGCCTTGCTGTGTCTGGGACAAGCGACTGATCGAGAATAAAGGTAACACCCTCCAAATCCGACATTTGCTGGTGCGTTCAATGGCGGTTGATCGTCTGAGTGTGCTCCAGAAACCCTCTCTTTTGGGGGCAAACTTCAAAGGTGGTTTGTTTTGTTTTGGCGTGCGTCCGACAGCTGAAAAAAAAGTCGCGGTGGTACGGGCCACAAATAGTAAACAGTGTTGGGAATTGTCTTGTTGAGGGCTTGATCCCGGCGCATATTTTGACTAATGAACTATCCTACTAGTTGATAAACTTATATGTGAGGTGTTTACTGCTGATATTGAATTATTTTCCTTTCGAAGCTACCCATAGAGTGTGTGGTATGCGAAAGCAAAAACGGCTAGGGTCATTCCTTAAGCCTCACCAATAGTATTTGTGGGGATAGCGAATTAAGGATGCTATGAGGCGGGCGGGATATCAAGTGATGACATCAGGCTTATCCCTACCCAAGAACTCCTGGAAACCAAGGAATGATATGACTGCCGCGATTTCGTCCTTTAGGTACTCAGTGGTCTTGAGATGGTAAGCAGACTTGTCAGCAGAGTAACGTTCAATGTACAATCTCACCGTAGCGCCAGAAGAACCTGTACCGGACAATCTGACAACGAATCTGAGGCCATTAGACAACTTGGCATAAAGACCCTGGTGATCAGACACAGATCCATCAAGATCAGTATAGGAGAAATCCCCAGTCTCCTTGAAAGAGACACCTGGGAGAAGTTCCTTACCCTCAGTAGAAGCAGAGATAAAGTCACGGAACTTGGAAACTAAAGCGTTAGCACCCTCAGAGGAGACATTCTCAAAGTCATATCTCGAGAAGAAAATTCTTCCGTACTTATCCCAGAACTTATCCTGTACAGACTTGATAGAAACTTCACTTTGTGGGTTGAGCTCAGAATAGGCAGCGAGAACATTTAACCATGCTATAATAGCCCAAAGACCATCTTTTTCTCTGATATGGTTAGAACCAGTACCGAAAGACTCTTCACCACAAATGGATAATTTCTTAGCATCAAACAAAGCACAGAAGAACTTCCAACCAGTCGGAACTTCATAACAGTTCAATCCCTTATCCTTTGCAACCAAATCCAAGGCAGCAGAAGTCGGCATAGATCTAGCAAGACCATAAACACCTTGTTTTTTGAAGTATGGAATGTGATCAGCATATTCAGCAATAACAGCAACAGAATCACCAGGAGACACAAATGTGCCGGCGCCATATATCATGTTTCTGTCACCATCACCATCCGATGCAGCACCAAATGCGATGTTCTCCTTATCAACTCTTTCAACAAGGGTATGTGCATAAGTCAAGTTCGGATCTGGGTGCAATCCACCGAAATCTGGTAATGGAATATAGTTCTGGATAGAGGACAATGGCAAGCCAAGCTCATCGACAAAGATGGCCTTACCATATGGACCTGTTATACCATTGAGTGAATCAAAGAGAACCTTGAAGCCCTTTGGCGCTTGGCTCTTGATGAATTTCTTAATCAACTCAAAATCAAAGATCTCCTTCATAAACAACACATAATCTTTAGTAGTGTCAATAATTTCTACTTTCAATGGACCAACTACAGTTTCACCAATGGTGTCGAGTTTCACAGTTGGTAAATCCGCAATGATCTTGTACTCCGTCAACTCCAAAGAGGCGGCAAACATCTTGTTTGTCACAGATTCAGGAGCCGGCCCACCATTGGCCAAATTGTACTTGATGCCCATGTCATTCTGTGCGCCACCCGGGTTATGAGACGCAGTGAGAATGATACCTCCCGTTGGGCTATCCGGATGAGATCTGATGATGTGGGAGGTTGCCGGCGTAGAGAGAAGACCATGCTGGCCAATGATGAGTTTCTTGACACCATTGGCGGCACCGATCTTAGCAATGAGCTGGATCACAACGTCGTTATAGAAACGGCCGTCACCGCCGATGACGAGGGTAGCGCCTTTTGCGCCCTCTGGAATCGACGCCAAGATGGCCTGGATGAAGTTCTCGGTGTAGTGCTTCTGCTGGAAGACCTTCACCTTCTTGCGGAGACCCGACGTCCCGGGTTTCTGATCATTGAAGGGTGTCGTAGGTACTGATGAGATGGCGAAAGACATTGCCGCCGTGGTGTAGTCCTGACGCTGCTGGAGAGAACTACCGAAGGAGGCGGTAGGCAGGAGGAAGTGGCGTTGTTTTAACCCAAAGGGCAACATCGAGACCGCACTCCCGAAAGTTGTCGCGGGGGTGATGGCCAACTTGCCGTCTCCATAGTAACCTGACACCAGGGCACGATTTTTCGAAACGCCGGGATCTTGGGCGCGTAGGCGAGAATTAAATGAGGGCAGCCAACTGGGGTCAACCCGGAAAGCGCCGGGAGAGGCGGGGGCCGAATCCCTCGTAGTACATATTCTTGTGCGTAAGCTACACCACGCACGGCTATACCCATAGGCGTCTGTGTTTACAATTCTCTTGGAGCAAAACTTAAAAAACATCCCATTGGAAAACTGCCGCCACCCTATACTAAAATAAATAAGGAATATTGAATAAATAACTACCAGCTTGTAAAAAGCCAGCTCTCTTTGCTCGTTTTTGCAGCTATGTGGAGGGGAAGGGAAAGGGGCAGGTGACACCATAGGTGCTCAAGCCATCCTAACCCCTGATCATCTAGAAACATGGCCTTGATATTGTACGGCGAGCTGGGCCCGCAATCTTTGCAAACCAGGGAGTCGCCACACACCAAAACCATTTAAGCTAATGTTGTGGTTGCGATCACTGGGTAACCTTTTCCATGGCATCAGCCACATATGCAACGTTACCGGTGTTAATTCCAGCAATGGAGAAGCGACCATTGAGCGTAGCATAGATGGAGTGCTGCTCTTTGAGCGCAATGATCTGCTCCTTAGAGAGACCAGTGAAGGCAAACATTCCATTCTGTTGAATAAGATGGTCCCAGTTGTGAGAAGTGCCCTTCTTCTCAAGCAAAGAATGGAGCTCTTGGCGCATGGATTTGATACGTGAAGCCATTAATGTAACATCTTTCTCCCATTGAGCAAAGATGTCAGGATTGGATAAAACAATCTCTACAAGCTTGGCACCATGGATGGAAGGAGAAGAGTATATGGCGCGAATGATCTTCTTCATTTGTGAGTCAACAATCTTTCGAGTTTTAGAATCTGGAGTGAGGATAGAAACAGAGCCGATACGTTCACCATAAAGACCCATGTTCTTTGCAAAGGATTGACAGACCATCGCAGTTATGAGTTGACCTTGCTCCACTTTCTGGGAAACCAAGTCCAAGAGGAACAGATCTTGGAACAAATGGCCAGACTGGAACCCTTGGTATGCAATATCAATGATTGGAATCAAATTCTTTTCAGAGAGAACATCAACAATTTGATTCCACTGTTCTGGAGTCGGATCAAGGCCTGTGGGGTTATGACAACAAGCATGCAAAAGAACTGACGAGCCCGGCGCAGCATTGGAAAGATCATCGAGAAGCTGTTCCATGTTGATAGAATTGGTCTTTGAATCAAAGTACGCGTATTGGCGCGGCTCCAAGCCAGAATTCTCAAATATGTTGATGTGATTGGCCCAAGTTGGATTAGGCATGTAAATCTTATTGGAATCGAACGGAGACCAAAGGTTAAGGAATTCAGCACAAATTTTGAGAGCGCCAGTCCCAGATAGAGACTGCGCCATGGAAATGCGGTCCTGGTCAATCAATTCAGAACCAGCCTTGAAAGAGCCGTACAAAAACTTCTTGACAACTTTGTTGTAATTCTCAGAACCGATGATCGCAGTATACTCCTTATTAGACTCATTGTGGTAGAGCACAGAAGACGCCATACGAATGGACGGTAAGAGATATGGCTTACCCTCATTGTCGCGATAAGCGCCCACGCTGAGGTTAACCTTTTGCGGACTAGCATCTTTGTTAAATTCCTCTGTGATGCCTAGAATGGGGTCAGCAGGTGCGAGGGGAATATGATCCCAAAATGATTTCGACTGTGTCAAGTGACCCTTGAAGAGAGCTGGAGAGGCCGCAGAGCCTCCACGGGAAACGCCCTGCTTGGAGAGAGAGGCCAAGTAGCGCTTATGCCTGAGCATTTTGGACGACGTATAGGAGGATATGGGTAGTGCTGGTTCTAGACGTGTGTATATGACAGCTTCCTCTCCAAGGACCCTTCGGTGTGACAAGAAGAAACAGCGGCAGAGGCAGCGGCTAATCCGCACAAAATGTCAACAGTGGCGGGACCTGCACAGGGATTTATAGGAGGCCGTGGCCGTGATGGGGGCAAGTGAGGGGATGAGCTGCCCTGTCGCGAAGAAGAGGAGAAGGTGTGGGAACGTGACCAGCAAGGGGCAGAAGATCGGGAAGACAAGTGGAGAATCTTCAGTAGGAGCCAGAGACCGAAACAGGATGCAGTAGGCAGCACCTCTTGAGTGATAGGAGATCGGGGCAGGAGTGCTAGATTCAGCGGGGAGAGGGCACCGAGCGGTGTCGAATGGCTCATCTCCCAAGATCAGACACTATTTTTGTGCCAAGCGACAAAATTCTCCGACGAGCGCGACAGAAACGGAGAAACTCAGGTGGTGGCCGTCGGCGGGGGTGCTAGGAGGACGGCTGAGTCATCGGTGAGCGAGTCAGATGGTACGAGGGTGTTCTAGTGCCACGGTCTATGCCACAGGTGGCTGTTGCCCATTATTAGCCGTGGGGCGGTTCACGGATAGAGGCGGTACGCACAAAAAGAAGACATCTAATCTGCCCGCCGAGTAGCCCGCCTGACCTCGGTGACCTCATCAACGTTCTGTGGATGAAACCGGGTGCGCTCGCGCCATTGTTTCTCCTCTTTGGGCCGCGGCGGTTGCAACAGCTGCCCCTTTAGGTTTCAGTTATGGGTGCTCCAGAGGGGAGAAACGGGTGGGTAGGTTGCACATGAAGATCTTCATATGAGTCTCTCCGGTGGTCCCAGACACGTGATAGCGGGCCAGAAATAAGGGCGGATTTCATCCATTAAGACGTTGAGGTTCCGAATTTGGAATCATTCCCGATTAGGTGATTTTTTCTTGCCCGGTTTCCCGCTCTCTGCTCTCGGTGGTCTCTGTCTAGCGTCCACGCTTGCCTATCAGCACCAAATTTGAGCTCAATCAACTAATGAACCGGATACAGCACTCCATGGAGCGAGAATTATGAGGATTAAGAAAGAGGCGGGATTTTACTAGCGCTGGAACTGCTGCCGCCCTGTGCTCTTTCAAAGGATCCACCGATCGTCCTGTTAGGAAGAAGTGCCCAATCTCATGCGATAGGTTCAGCGCATGGAACGCACGCCCTGCTGTTCAACATTTGAAGGCGGGCGAAGCACAGGAAGAAAAACAGGTTGCGCTTACTGGTGATGTCAAGCCTGATTATAACCTCACCTCTGTATCCTGTGGACGGTTGGGCCATGATTGATGTTTAGCGGTTGTTAACTAGAGTTGCAATTTGCAGATGGCTAGACGAACCAGCTCCTAAATGCCCCGACGTTGAGTGAAATATGGTGGATAAGAGATACAAAATATTTAGCTTCGGCGTTGGTACCAATACACTGTATCTGGCTTGAGGTAGTATACATCGATGCATTCCTTTGGCTGGAGTACTAGCATCTAAAGGGCCCTCAATTTACCTCTTCGAATTTCACAACAACGACAACTGAATAGCTAGTTTCCGCTCAAGGCCCCAGCAGGTGGCTTCCCTCCACATGTGAGATCTGCCGTCGAGCCATCAGATCGGAGGAGCAGCACCCTGCTTGTAGCTGAACCCAGAGAACAGAACGCGTTGTGACGCGTTTGTTTACAAATGAGTAGCCGCACGCGCCAGAATGTGTTGCCGCAGAAACAAGCACACATTCCCACCCGGACACCTATTCATTTTTGGCCGGTCAACTTTATTTTTGCGGAAAGGCTCAAAACAATATGAGACAAGACGAGTCTACTGTCTTTCAACACACTCTACAAACGACTCACCCCGGCGCTTCCTCCCGAGAGACTTGAAACAGAGTGTCTGGTCACTGAAAACGATACACTCTGTTACCGCCGTACAGTGTCTGCCTCGTTTTGCTGGTATTAGGTCCGACGCTGCTTAGGGTACATACTCGTTTCTGTCCTCCATCAAGCTGGCAGCCTTCACGCCCAGGGTAACACATCAACACAATCGCAAGATCCTTTGTCGATTCCAAATACTGAGAGCCGCTCAATTACATTCATTTATCACAATCCGTTCCTTTAACACGTCTTCATTAACGGGAGATCGGTTTTAATCAAATTTTGGGCGGAAGCCCCATCACTACACCGCGACAAGTCAAAGATCCCAGAGGCCTGGAAATTACAGGCAAAGGAGTACATAATCTACTGTATCTCATCTCCACTGGTCCCAGCACATTTCGTTTGCCTTGACTTTCATTAGGATGTCATCGAGGTGGCCAGATCCCACTTCAGCGGCTGGGAGTACGCCAATGAACATTCCCGGCTCCTTCACGATGCGCTCACCGTCAAAGTATCCAAGAGGACTGCACCCTGCGGGCCCTTATCCAGCAAGCCCATCACAGAAGATGCCACAGCAACAAAATTCACAGAATATTGGACCACTACAGACAAGGCAGCCCGAAAGCTCATCACAAAGTGACATCAACAAGTTAACAACCAAGAGATCTCCGGACTCGAATCATATGTTCTCTACACCGGAAGCAGATAAGACGCCGGGGAAGTACAGATATGATCATGGAAATACTTGCGGAAATCACCACCAACAACCATCGGATGCATCACAGAGAAGCTATAACGCGGCTCGCCAGATATCCGTAGGTGGTACCACCACTACTTCTACTACAAGGAACACAAGTGCATCGACTGCAATCAATAATTACAATACACCCGCTACAAGCACGGAGTCATCAAAATCTCACTCATCATCGTTGTGTGCTACTTGTCGCAAACCAATCACAACGAAATCAGTAAAGGCCTTGGGCAAGAGATACCACACACAGTGTTTTGGTTGTACCGATTGCGGCACGCCCATTCTCTCCAAGTACTTTCCTTATGAGACTGAAAATGGCACAAAGATTCCGCTTTGTGAGGAGCATTTCTACAGAAGACGTGGATTGGTGTGCTGTGTCTGTCATAACTTCTTGAAAGGAACTCATTACACTGTGTTTGGGCGCAAATATGACGCTGAACACTTTTGCTGTAATATTTGTTCAAAGCAGTTTGATACTGATGAAGATTTCTTCAATCATGATAACAACATATATTGCCATTATCACTTTTCCAAGTTCTTCATTGAGCGTTGTGAAGGATGTGAGTTTGCGATCTTGAAGCAATACGTGGAAATCTTCAGAGGAGGTAGAAATCAGAAGTGGCACGTTGAGTGCTATATGATTCACAAGTGCTGGAATGTTGCCATCTCGCCGAATACCATTGGCCTTCCCGGTTTCCCGAGGGTTGAACCGACAGAAATAAATTTAAGGCAATCATCAGATGCCAACCCAACTCCAGAAGAGCTATTGGCTATGGAATCAAAGGCATCTGATAAGATTGCTGAGATCTGGACTACGTTATTCAAATTTGAGGAAGATACAGCTACCTGTATCTCTGATATGTTGCTGTTTGCAACAGCTCATGATCAGCGCAAAGGATTGAGTGCCGCTGCAAGACTTGTTTTGAAAATTGACGCCCTTTTCAGAAGTATGGAGAGCCTGCATCGATTAGGAATTGATGCCGGAAGCTTGAATGGCTCTGTAGCAAATCTTTCTGTTGCAGATGGCGGAGATTTGACTTTCCACTCACTCAAAAAAGAACCGAGAAATCTTTCGGCTAAGATTATGATTTATCTTGCTATTTTAAGGAAAACGAGCAAAGGGGAAGATGATGCTGCAAATTCGCAGGATTTAATATTGTCTGTTGTCACTGGATTGGCTCACTACTTGAAACTCTTGATCCGATATGGCTTGCACAACTCTCTTCAGTACAACAAGTCTTCTCATACAACCAATGCTTTAGACAAATTTTTGAGAGAAGTCCGAAACCACGAATCCGTTCCTCTCGATGCATTGGACTCATTGGATATTCCTGTAGATGCTTCAGACCTCTGCTTCCATTGCCAGAAGAGCATTGAGAGTGAATGTGTTCAATTCGAAGACAAGAGGTGGCATATTGACTGTCTCCATTGTACCAAATGTCACAAGAACCTTCAGGCGTTTGGCGGCGTTGCAGATGCTTCTTTCAACAGTCAAAGCAATTGGATTCTTTGTGCCCAGTGCGCTATGGATGATCCTAATGCCAAACATGGATTCAGATTGGTGTCAAAGCTTTTGCAATTGAGTTACTTGTTGAAGATTGCCATTGTTCGTTCCAAGGCTGTTATGGAGTATGAGAGTGTCCACAAATCATCGACAGAGGATCCAGAGATGAGAATGAATTCATTGACCAATGAGCAAGGTTATATGAAGACTTTGAACGATATCAAGAGACTCCGATCTACGAGACAGAATACGAGAATCACCGAGAATGGATCGAGAGATGTTGCAAGGAGATCTGTAATTATTGAGTCAAGCGACACCAACGAGACTCCGACTGGTGAAGATCCAAGGTTCCTTTCCGACGAGATTATCTCCAAGCAGAAGATCACTGTTGAAGATGAGCCTGTGGGTCCCTCTTTAAGCAAGAAGAGTTTCAACAGAGCCACAACATTCATCAACAATCAGAAAGTTCTTACATTGGATGATATCCCAAGAATTGTTGCTGCCGAGCACGCCCGTGAGCTTCGTCCAAACACATACAAGTTCCACAACCCTCATCAAGATGAAGAGTTTTCTAAGAGCTTTAAGCCTAGGAACAACTCTGTTCGTCATGGAGCACCAAGTGAGTTACCAGCTGTTGGAGATAAGGAGAATACTGTGAAGTACTACTCACAGTTGAATGACCAGGAGCGTTTTGTTGTTGCTCACATTTCAGCTACACTCCTTCGTGATCTCAGTCAAAAATTTCATCTCAACTCTGACATTGATGTCCAAAAGCTTCTTGATATCAAAAAGAATCCAACATTTTGGGACAAGTTGAAGGGACTGGGAAACAATGAAAAGAAAAGCTTCTCCCTGACCAAGGTGTTTGGTGCAGATTTGAAGGAGCTTACATCGAAGACAGGTGTCGAATCTGGCCAGAGCAACGGTCCTGCTAAAGTTCGTATCCCAATGCTTATCGATGATTTGTTGACTGCACTTTATCAAAAGGATATGTCGATTGAAGGAATTTTCAGAAAGAATGGAAATTTGAAAACTTTAAGAGAGTTGGCTGAGAAAATTGATTCCAATCCATCTAAAGTACCGAATTTTGAAAACGAGAATCCAATTCAGCTGTCAGCTTTGTTAAAGAAGTTTTTGAGAGAGATGCCCAACCCGCTTTTGACTTTCAGACTCTACGATATTTGGATTCTTTCACAGAAAACCAAGGATCCAATTCAAAAAAGAATTCTTACAGAGTTATGCTACTCTATGCTACCAAAGGTTCACAGAGACCTAACCGAGGTTTTACTCTTTTTCTTTATGTGGGCTTCTTCATTCTCACATCTTGACGATCAGAGCGGTTCTAAGATGGATGTGCATAACTTGGCCACTGTCCTTTCTCCTAATGTCCTCTATACCAAGCCAAATGATGTTTCCCGTCCATCCAATGGGAAATCTGGAGCAGTTGCTGCAACTTACTACGAAGCCTTTGGTGAGAATGAGGGAGAAAATTACTACCTGGCGATTGAAGTGATGGACTACTTGATTTCGCACAACGAAGAGTTGTCTATTGTTCCGCGCTACCTTCTTCACATCCTTGAACATTGTAAGTTCGAAAAAGGAGAGCAGTGCACCTCCAAAGAGGTGTTTGCCAAGATTGATACGTTTTTGAGACAAAGCCCAGGTTTCTTGGAGAGTGTTGGAAAGGATAATTCTGGAGGAACTCAGAGGGCGGGTAATGCAGTCATTGAGGAGAGTGCCAATACGCAGATGCCTGTTGCTACGACTATTAACTGATAACTGATAATGATTTATGTGCGTTGTGAAAAGATGATGCCTGTTTTTTATAACATTAATGAGCTCTGATGAACTTAGGTGGCGCTGTTGTAGTAACCTTGATACCATTAAAGCCTGCAACTTCAAGCGTCAGAAGGGCCGGGTAATCTGCGCGAACTTGTCTGTTACGCGCCATGCTCGGCCCAAAAAACAGTCCCGTGCTCTCTGTTCTTGCTACCACCCACCAACTCTTTTGAGATACATCAATGGGACCCTTTCGCTGTCCACGGTCCGTGATTGGTGCGTTTTGCAACTTTCTGCAGCCGACTCCCAGCCTTTGAGCTGATTCTTTTTGTGGGGTCTACCTGTGAGGACTTTTGTGGACGTGGATTTTCCTAGAGTAACCTACACACCTACCATTTAATCGCTGCTCTATTTCCTCCGTAATAGCTGTCAGTTTCATAATTGGAGGACATCTGCATCTAATCCACACGATCATAACAACGATATAACGTTACCATCAGTAGGAAACCCTCTCACCTTTTATCAAAAGACGCCGAGAGTCGATGCGCCCTAAAATGTTCGAGTCACGCTGAAAAGTTTTATCGCGGGAAAAGGCTGAAAAAAAATAACAGAAGCAACTTCTCTTTCCCGCTTGCAAGTCGACTTGACAAACGCCCTCAAAAGCGATATTCTTGCTGTAAGTTCTCCTCGGTCACATCACCGTCTGATTGAGCACGCACAGAACTTCCTCAGAACCTCTGTTACAGCCGTCCCAAACTCTCCTGTGCGCCCACAAGACCGCAGCGAGACACACCGGACGCCTCCGCTTATCCATCTGGATCAAATAACAATCGTCGTATGCCATTCAAGCTCTACTTGCACCTTAGCACCCCAAAGAAGCCTGGATAATTAGAAGCATCGAACACTAAGAAAAAAGAAATAAACTCCATTAAGAGTTCGCCATTAATTACACACGCTTATTAAAAACACCGAGTTTCTCCTCCCACTCGGTGGAACATATACAAACAAAAAAAAACAGAAAAATATGACCCCAATCACTTACCACGCTGGCGAGAACGCCTACATTGACCATGAGTTGTCCGTCCACTTGGATTCCACCGAAGCTTTTGAAGGACCAGAGAAGCTCCTCGAGATCTGGTTTTACAATTCTGAAGCAGAGTTGCCAAACCATAAGTCTCTTCGTTGCATCTCTCATGAGCAATGGGCTGGTATTCTTGACTTGGTTAACTGTAAGATCCTTTCCATCAAGTCTTCGTCCAAGCTGGATGCCTTTTTGCTTTCTGAATCGTCCTTGTTTGTCTACGACCACAAGGTCGTTCTCAAGACCTGCGGAACTACGACCACTTTGCTCTGCTTGGACTCATTGTTTGATTTGATTCGTCGTGAGTTGGGCTGGGAATTTCTTACTTCAGAAGGCAAGCAGCCAGCGAAGGTTTTCTACTCCAGAAGAGCATTTATGTTTCCTGAGAAGCAGAGATCTGTTCATAAGAACTGGACCAATGAGGTTGAGTATTTGAACCAGTTCTTCACCAACGGTTCTCACTACCTCATTGGTCGTATTGACAACTCTCATTGGCACTTATACACCACCACTAGCTACGCTACTGCCAATGCTGGTGAACAAGGCGATGAGACTTTTGAGATCTTGATGACTGAGATCAGTTCTGACAAAGCTTTGCAGTTTGTTACTTCTCGTAAGCCTGGTTTTGAGATTGACGAGGACCATGATTTGGGCCATTTCCTAGGCTCTTCCACCTCTAACAACACTGGATTGAACAACTTGTACAATACTGTGCAGGTTCATGATGCCTTTTCGTTCACTCCATGTGGCTACTCATCCAACTCCATCTTGGAGGAGGACAAGTATTACACTTTACATGTTACCCCAGAGAAGGATTGGTCTTATGCCTCCTTTGAATCCAACGTTAACCCTGCCAAGTTTGGCTTGAACAATGTGGAAATCTTGAACAGAGTTCTCAGTGTTTTTAAGCCACATAAGTTCCAGTTCACTTTCTTCTCCAACACAGAGTCTGAGAACATGCAGTTGTTGAGAAAGTTGGACGGTGTGAAGGGTTACAAGAAAGTTGACAAGATACTGTATGACTTGGATGACTACCAATTGTTGTATGTCTCATTCCAGTTATGTGAAGAGGAGTTGGTTTCCAGATTGACCATCCACTGAAGTATGAAGTTTATGAAGAGGTATGATGTATGAAGAATTGAATCGAGCTCGAAAAGAAAAAATAAAAGTTGGGTAAGAATTAAGAGATCAAGGCGCACTGTTTTGTTTTGTTTGACTTCTGTGAGAAGTTTTCAGCTGTGTCTTTGACAGCAACTTTTCGTTTTTTTTTCGGTATAATGATTTGATTGTTTTGTTTGGGAGGACAAATGATTTGATTCATTATAAGTTTTTTTTTATGTTTTGGAAAAGAAAACTGAACAACACAAGAGACTGTTTATACTCTTTGCTACGGGATTATTGTTTTCCGCAGTCGAATTTTATTTTATTGTCTTCGTATTGAATCCTGTAGTCACAGAGGCCGGCTTGAAAGCATCTCGTCCTTTCGATATTTTTATATCAATTAGCTCAACAAATCTCGCATAGAATAACGCCCTTAGAGCATGCTTATGATATATATATATATAGTAATAACACAGTTAATGACCGCATATTTTGATTAGAGATAAATAATAAAAAAGCAAAAGAGGTCAGAGCTCTGGAGAGATGAGAATCTTGATGTGCTTATCCTTATGGTTGATCAGCTCCAAGAAACCTTTCTGTACGCCATCCTTCAACCCAACTTTACCCGTGATCAGTGTCTTAACCTTCTCAATGTCTAACTTACCACTCTCCAAAGCACCAATGACACCTTTGAAGTCCTTTGTTTGATAACCAAGAGAACCGACGGATTTCTTCTCATACAATGTCATGTCCATAACATAATGGGCAACAGATTTATGTGGCCAAATTGCAATGTTACAGGCAGTTCCATGAGCTCTGATAGCTTGAATAGAGGTGGTGTAGGTTGCAGGAACACCTGAACAATCGAATGATGCTGCAAAACCTTGACCTTTTGAAGCCAGCTTTCTGAGTTCATCAGTGGCCTTTTCGCCAAATTGTGAAGGATCGAATCCAACAGCACCAAGCTTTATAGCCTGGTTTCTTCTAATCGAAGCGGGTTCTGAGAGAACAACCTTTGATGCGCCCTTAGCTTGGAGGACAAGCAATGTGGCAAGGCCGATTGGGCCGGCACCGAGGACAAGTGCGTCTTGGCCCTCTTTGAATTCAGCAAGCTCAACAGCGTGCCACACAACAGAAAGCGGTTCAATCAACGCACAGACGTCAAGTGGAATCTTGTTATCGACCTTAAGCACATGCTTTTGGGAATACTTTGAAAACTCAGCCAATGCGCCGTTATCAACACCAAGACCGAGGAAGTTGAGGTCTGCACATGTATTTGTGTATCCCAACTCACAGCTCTGGCATACCGGCTCATTCTGGCGGATGTTCTCTGGCTCAGTGAAGTAATTAATTCGGTCATCACAGTGACCTGTGGTTTCGACGACAACGTGGTCACCTGGTTGAAGATCCTTCACGTTGGAACCAACAGCATGGACAACACCGGAGAACTCGTGTCCTAAAACCAATGGAAGCTTCTTACCTGAAATCTTGTCTCCCCCAGAAGCAGCGTTGGCGAAAAAGATTGGGTGCTCATATTCATGCAAATCAGATCCGCAGATACCACAGAATGCAATCTTGAGAACGACATCATCGGGCTTTGTAACCTGCGGGATCGGGATAGCGGTGTTGTATCTGATATCTTCAGATCCGTGGTACTGGAGACCCCTCATAGTTTTGGAGCTCATGGTTCTTGCTGCTGCACTAAATGCTCTAGTAGTTTGACGGAGCGGACGGCTCTGCAAGCGAATTGCTCTGGTCAACAACATTTTTTACAAGCCGTTCAAGGAGAAAGGGGGGACACAACCTCGTGATTGCTGCTATGTGGCGCAGACTTAAGACACAATCAGGCCACTGCTCAAAATGACTGGGGAACACATGGCTTTATATTCATTCCCCCGGAGGGATCAATTGCCCCACCATCCAATTGAGATCTAAGATCGGACTCCACAGATTACAGAGGCCTTTCTGCAAGGTCACAAACAATAAGAGGAGAAGATCGTTTGTCTCCGCACTGAGAGATATAGGGTTCCGAGCGTTCGGAACGCTAAAAAAAACGTGGCCGTAACGAGTATCACGGCTCTCTCTCTCTTTTCGTCAACACCGACTGCCAATTTAATTGAAGTTTTCCGATTTTGCACAAGATTTTGATACCGATTAATCTCGGTGTTTGAGGTGGCCAATTGACTCTTGCTAGGGTATCCAGAATCCGCGGGGTGCACATGCAGAGCTCTGTTTGTCGACCAGCGCGACAAGGGAAGTGGTGCTTGTGTGTGGGGACGGGAATTGTATATATTCTTGCTTTCCTCAGCTCTTCTTTGCTCTACGTGCACCGGGAATTTGCCGCCTGATCATGGAAATACATAGTATTAGCCATGTGAGACTCTGCATTGTTCCTTCAAGATCTTTTAAGCAAGAAGTGAGATTTCGAAATAGCTCGCTCTTCCTAATGAATTTTGGATAGTCTGTGTAGACCTTTTTGGATGGATTTCTCAATAGAAACACACTTCCTAAGGTATCGAACTGTCGCTGATGCTACTTTGACAGCTCACCACTTGACTTGTGTGACCCCACGTTGCTGGTTGAGCTGATACTCAGCAGAAAGACGCCTTTGGTGAGAGAGGGGAGGTGAATTGGAAACCCTCTCATTCCAGTAGCTAATCATAGGAAACACGGGACCTTATACATTGTGGTTCTTGATTGTTCACAGAGACGGGAGTTCACAGAGATGCGAATTAATAAGAGCGATCAGCCCTTGTTATCAAAGCCAACGACTACAAGGTTCTCTCCTGTTATGCCTTTTTAGAATGCCAACCTTTCAAGACCACCGGCTTTGGTGATGGCGACGGACTGAAAGGCTCCACCTCACGCATGTAGCCAGTTAGCGAATGGCTACCCCAAATATATCCCAAGATGCGGGCTCTAATCCTACACCCTACACAACCTCCATATGGCTTGTACACCCCCATCGTGATTCACTACGCGAATCTCCGTGAATATACTTGCCACTTATAAAAGAAGTATGGGTTAGGTTTTTGAAGAATAATCATATAGCCTTCAAGCTACAGACAGGCATATGCCACCTTACGAAAGAATGTTGAACAAGGCGCAAATGTTACCAACTGGTAAATCTTGATATTCATGAATCATAGCAAAATAACGTAATCAGTACTTCATGCCCTTCCAGGAGGTAGTGATAGTCTTTGGCTGGGTTAAGAATCTGAAGGCAGATGGACCGTAGAAGTGCAAGTCACCGAGGAAAGAGGCTTTGTTTGAGGTGAAACCGAAAGCAGCATGTGGAATTGGGATTGGGACGTTGATACCAACCTGGTTGACGTTGATGTTCTTGGCAAAGGCGTTGGCAGCTGGGCCAGACTGAGTGTAAACGACAACGGAGTTACCAAACTCGTTCTTGTTGATGTAGTCAATGGTGTGTTGCATGCTGTCAACCTCAATGACAGCGAAGACTGGCCCGAAAAGCTCTTCATCAACACATCTCATACCTGGCTTAACGTTCTTGAGCAAAGTTGGCCCGATGAAGTAACCGTCCTTGAACTGCTCGCCCTCTGGAATGTTCGTACGACCGTCAACAAGAACTTCAGCACCCTTAGCGATGGCATCCTCAATGACGGAGTGAATTCTCTCAAGGGACTGCTTGGAGACAACTGGACCAAAGTTACCGTCCTCGAAACCAGGCTTACACTTGAGTCCCTTAACACGCTCAACGATATCTGGAAGGAAGTTCTTAGCCTCACCAACAAGGAACAAAATGTCCATGGCCAAACAGACCTGAGCTGTAGAGTCGAAAGAGGCCGAGACGACACCCTTAAGCAAAGCATCCTTGTCAGCATCTGGAAGAGCAACAACGTGGTTCTTTGCACCGAGGTTACACTTGACTCTCTTACCAAGCTTGGTAGCCTCGTTGTAAACGTATTTACCAGCGTTGTTACCACCAACAAAGGTGACAGCAGCGATTCTTGGGTCGGTTGTGAGCTTGGTGACAGTTGGAGCCTTACCGTGGACGATGTTAATGACACCGTCTGGGACACCAGCGTCCTTGGCAATCTCAGCAAGAACGGCACCAGTACCTGGACAGAACTCAGATGGCTTCATGACAGTGGTGTTACCAGTGGCAATGATGTATGGAATAGTCCACAATGGGATCATGACTGGGAAGTTGAATGGGCAGATCGAACCCACAACACCAATTGGCTCACGGACGGTCTTAGTCTCCATGTCAGTGGAAACCTCCAAAGCAATGGTCTCAGTCTCCTTCAAGACGTAACAAGCGTGCTCAGCACACTGGATACCTCTGTAGACATCGGCGACGGCAGCAGACCAAGACTTACCCTGCTCGAGGACGATGATGGAGGCAAGTCTCTCCTTGTTGGCCTTAAGCAACTCAACGTATTTGAAAGTGAGCTCCATTCTCTTAATGACAGAGAGCTTGGAGAAGGACTTGTAAGCAGTCTCAGCAGCGTCAATAGCAGCGTTCAACTCAGCATCAGTGGACTGTGGAACCTTGGAGACAACAATGTTGGTGGCAGGGTCGTAAACATCAAACCACTCAGTGGAGTCAGACTTGAGAGACTTACCGTTGATGTAGGTGGCAGTGTCGTAATGCTTAAAACCGGGAGTGGCATGCTCCTTAAGGGCTGGCGCAACCTCAAGGGTAGACATGTAAGCACGAGTGGCCTGTGCAAGGCGGACAAGGCCGGCTCTTCCTCTAGAGGTTCTTGCGATGGTGGTAAGCATTGTGTACTGACGGATACTGTAGGTGGGCCCCTTATGCTTTACTCCTAATTTCAAAGTAAGGTGCGAAGGTAGGCGGCTTTATATACTTAAGGTTTCTATAGGATGCCGACGATTCCAAAAAGAGTGACCTTTTTCGAGCAGGGCCAGACGGCTACGTGCGGTACTTTGCAATGCCGCCCTCTTTCACTGTACAGTCCTCGAGCAGCGATATCGGGGACTTTGGCGCATACTAAGGGTGCACATCGAGTACGTAAGTCCCAGGGCTGCCCCGCTCTGCCCCCGATTCCTTTTGAGCCGTGGCGTAGAACGTGACGGTTTTGTGGGGTGTTGAGAACTCGAAAAGTTTTGTACGAACAGAATCGCGCGTTTCGGAGATTCGAACACACCGCCTTGATCTGCCATAGTTGTTCAAGAATTGTACTACTCCAATCCCGCTGTCGCCATGGAGGATACAGGTAGTCAATCTGATTGTACCGAAAGAACAGACCAAAGACTTTTGCCTTCAGAGTCCCTCGAGTTTCGGCACGCTAGAGGTCCCTCGTCCGAGACTCGGTGCTCATCGCATTACATAATCGCGGGGCGCTTCGAGGGGCACCTGCATTGCACGCATAAACGTTTTCTCTCCAAAAGTTCCTTAAGACCGCTTCGGGAGGGGGCCTGATCTCTGGCTGGAGAAAAGGATCCAGGTAAACGATGTTAAGTGGGTAAAATGGGACGTACCTTTGACCGGCTACCCGCGTGGAGAGACTCGGGTGCCGGTATCTTCTTTTGTGTCTTTTTGAAATCAGCTCATCGTGGCTTACATCCCTTGCCCTGTTCTTAACTCCTTCGCCAAATGGAGCATTTTCAGGGTGTAAACATCGGCGCGTAGCCCTTTCCCTGCCCTGTTGCAAAGCCTGGAATTCCTTAAGTGAACGGCTACTCTCATGCGGTTTCCGAAAGCGAAGGAGGGGAAGGTGCCCTCCAAGGGCGATTCGGGAGTTTGAAGGCCGTGCCGCAGTGGTTAGCCATGCCTCTGGCGATTTTTTTTGCGGGTTTCACCGTCTTTTAACAAATTTTGGAGACGAGTGCCAAAGACCGAGGTGTAACACTAATCACCATGTTATACGATTCTGATTCTCACGTGTGATTACAGTGTACTGCTCTGTGAGGCCCCAAGGTGTCCATGATCGCTA
>JAKTVL010000087.1:0-48121 GCA_030557175.1 Petasospora japonica
TAGCGATGTTCTTTCTGCTATTAACAAGTCCAAGTGTGATGTGATTGTCCATTCCGCCTCACCAGTTCACGGGCAACGTCAGGAGATCTATGAGAAGGTTAACGTGGAGGGAACACGCAACGTTATCACAGTGGCTAAGGAAGCTGGCGTAAAGGCTCTTGTGTACACATCATCTGCTGGTGTGATCTTCAATGGTCAAGATATCATCAATGCAGATGAATCCTGGCCTATCCCGGAAGTGCCAATGGACGGATACAATGAAACTAAGGCAAAGGCTGAAGATATGGTACTTAAGGCCAACTCGTTCGAAAGTGGATTTTTGACAGTAGCATTGCGTCCTGCTGGTATTTTTGGTCCAGGTGATCGTCAATTGGTGCCAGGTTTGAGGCAAGTGGCTGCTGCTGGTCAGTCGAAATTCCAAATTGGTGATAACAACAACTTGTTCGATTGGACCTATGCTGGAAATGTTGCCGACGCCCACGTTCTTGCAGCTCAAGAGATTTTAGATCCAAAGAAACAGAAGGAAATCGGTGGGGAGGTTTTCTTTATTACAAATGATGCGCCATGCTATTTCTGGACGTTGGCTCGTACTGTTTGGAAGGCTGATAACCATGTGGAAAAATATAACATTGTTTTGAAGAGACCGCTTGCCATTGTTGCCGGTTATCTCTCAGAGTTCTTCTCTAAATTAAGTGGAAAGGAGGCAGGATTGACACCATTCAGAGTTAAAGTTGTCTGCGCAATTCGTTACCACAACATCTCGAAGGCAAAGAGAGTTCTTGGATACAAGCCAAACGTCTCTCTTGAGGAAGGAATCAAGCGCACGCTGGAGTGGATGGATGAGGGAAAGAAGTAAAGTTATGTGTAATGTATAGCATCAGAGCTTTATTGACGAGATGTTGAAAGGAAAAGAAAAGTCATTTATAATAAAAATAATAATTGACACCATGACATGAACGAGCCAGTGGTTTGTAAACAAACAATGGACGGAATTGGACCCAAGTTTGGCTCCCAACCAGTAATCTGCAGTTAAACATAACTGTAGACCTCTCAGAAGAGACAATAGGCAGCGGCAGGACCTGCTAACAAAGCAAAAAGTTGTGTCAGGGTGAGTTTGTTGGTAGAAATAGCGAAATTCTCCTCATATGTGTCGTTGCTAGTAATATTGTGTGAGACATTTACATGGTTTGCCTCCCCACTTTCTTGATCCAAAACAAGTTCTGTTGTGTCATAGTGAGACTCGACATATGCCTTGGTTGCATTGGAAGTGTTGGTGATGACGGACTGAAGGATAAAGTCGGGTTGCTTATCTTCGACTGGGATTCTGGAGTTTGGTCTCAAGAACTTAGCAACATGTGTGTCATGCTTCTTGAATGGAAGGTTGCAAGCATTCACGTCGTTCATTGTCTCACAATCATCGTACAAAACTGCCAAAAAGTTACCAGACTGGGTGTTTGGGCACAACCCGTAGCAGTCACGCTTCATGCTTTGCAAGGCACAACACTCACATGCCAAATCGTCCGGCTTGCATTCGTCCAACTTGGATAGAACTTCACTTGCACACAGTGTAAGGATATCCAACTCATCCCCCTCACAGATATTTTTTGGATTTGGATTGACGTAAGCTCCAAACTCACTGGTTTCCGTGCTGGAAACAACATCGGCTGGAGCTCCAAGTGCGGTGCGAGCGAAGGCGAAGGCAGCGACACACAAATTTCTGTACAACATTGGGCAAGGGGATTGTCAAACTGTCAAGAATCTAGTTTATTTTGGATGTAGACTACTATTGCTGCTTAATGGAATCTATAATCAGTTGTCCGTCCATTTGTGTTATATGGAGCTAGTTTTTGTGTCACTTTCTTTATCTCCGGATTTCGGACGTATCTCATCCCACTGCAAAAAGCAATAGCAGCCATTAGGATCTGGTCAGTGATCTCTTTAAATCTGTAAGAACAGTCATTATAACATCATAATTTTATTCATTATGCACATTTATATATCATTTTCGCAGATAACGCACTTGTACTCATCATGGTTTCCCAAGTTTTCAAGGCAAGAACGGTGGTAGCAATGACGGCAGTTGAAGGTCACAAGATCGTGTGCTGGATCACAAATCCCATCTTCCCCAGTCTCACGAACCCTTTCTTCCCAGGCCGTGTAAACTTCTGACTCGACATTACGACCCCAGATTATACGACCGCAAGCATCACACTCAAAGTTGTGGACAGACCAGCCAGCAAGGTTCTTTTCAGAAAGGCGTTCCAAGTTTTGATATATGTTTTCGTTGATCAATTTCGAAATAACTATCAACGTGCTCTTCTCATATGAAAGTGCCAAATAAATTTCATTGGTAACAAAGCGAATATCACCGAAGATAGTGGCGTTGATAGACGAAGAGTTCAGGAAGCCAGTGAAGATCTTTAGGAACGAGCTGCTGTGTCTGTTGATTCCAGCTTCATCGATTTGAATGCTACTGATTTGGGATCTTGTGTTGATAAGAGTGGAGAACAGATCTTGCAGAAGCCTCTTCAAAATATCAATGGTCTTTGAGGATGAATCTGGAGCATCAAACTCCTTCAAGTGCTTGACCACAAAATTGATAAGAGATAACCACATTTCCTCGTTCGGAGAGAGATCGTTATAGTTAGTGGATTGGGTTTGACGACCATCATGGTTCGCAAGATCGATGGCACTTTGCAACTGTTTCCATAACTCTGCTTCAACAAAGGCCAATTCTTCTCTGTCACCTCTGTGAGCTACCGGGGTCAATTTCTGCAGAAGTTGGCCCATATATTTTAACACTTCATCCAAAGCTTCTTTAAATTTCCCATCTTTCGTGAACAAGAACACCAATGCCTCAATACATCCGTTTTCGCGCAAATCATCAACACACTCATAGAGATTAGCATCCTCTTTTCGTAAGTTCTGGATGTAACTCATAAGTGAGTCTTTGGAAAATGTACACATACTCTTGATATACTCTGTTCTCTCTTGAGTGCTTAATTTCAGTAGTCCACCTGACTCAAGTTGCGCCATTGACGACAAATAAAGATGCTTTAAATGAGTGTCGTCCAAGTCTATTGAGAGCTTGTGCATAGATGGTGAATATTTGTTAATGATGAAAGCAATTTTGAATGTATCAACTTCAACCAGCTTCTCAAAATTTTCCTTCACAACAGTATCAAGATCTTTTCTCTCCCTGGAGCCTTTGGATGTACACTTATAGCATTTCTCAAGGACTCCATCAGTAGTATCAGCTGAGTTGGTCTTATCACTGCGAAGCCACACTTCAAGCACTTTCGAATATTTCCCATCATTCAAGTACAAGTTCAACAATATTTCATTGAAACCGGCTTTTTCAAAGACTTCTAATAATTCAGATCGGTTTGGCGGTTGATACACAGAGAGTAAACTTTCAAGACTGAGTTCACAATCCTCTTTTACTTCATGATCCTCGCCTTTGTATGAGCATAACTTCCTCAATGTGTGATCCAAAATTCTTTCGCTTAATCTGATAAACTGTTGGAACTTTGGATAATTTCTGGCAATGAAAATTGCCAAATTCAACTCGTCAGCTTCGTTCATGTTATGTGAAAACACTTCAATCAGGATTTCAAATATGAATTGTCTGTTTACTTTGAGTTTGTTCTCTCTATGAACAATTTCATCATCATTCAAAAGTGAATCCTCAAGACATTCGTTCATGGTAGAAAGGAATTGTTTTGAATCAAATTGTGCCAAAAGAGTGATGTATGGAAATGCGGTTTCCACTTCAAAGGAGTCATCAACAGACACCACGCCGTTCTCAATAGTGATTGGAATACCATTGAATAGCGCAAAATAAAGTGACAGTTTGGCATTAGTGGCTTCTGGCTCCGGGATAAGAGATTCTGTCGGATACTGGCGTCCAGTAAGAATATATGCCAGATATGCGAAGACCTTTCCACAATCATCTGGAGGATTGATCGTTTCGTTGGAATGAAGGAGTTTGATATCATGAATGAATTCAACAAATGGCGTAACGTAATCATGAATAAGAGAGTTCCAAATATAGATGTATGAGTCTCTTAGGTGATATTTTTTGAGTAATGAGATTGTAAAATCAATATCAAGGCTTCGAATGTCAAGAAGACAGATGTTCTGTTCTAAAGTTTCAACATTGTTCATAGAGATGTAATGATGAACCATATCTTTGAGAATGACTGGCGTTAGCGTTTTGATGGTACCATTTAGGATGAATGGCTCAAGTCCCTCAAAGAAATAATCAACATGTCCTCTCTTGGTAAACGCATCGTATAGTTCCTCAAATACCACTGAATCAGCCTTAACAGAAATCAAAGCTTTGATTGAAGTATGTAAGAACTGTTCGATTACCTCATGACCTTCTCTTTCCAGCATGATTGGCTGCAGCACGTGTGTTGCAGATGCCTTGATGACATCGATGAGATACTTGAGAACAATTTTGTGTCTTCTCTGAGTATCAGAGTGTAACCCGATCATATCCATATTTTCGGCTTCACCAATGTAATACTTCCTTGCAGTCTCAATGGCTTTAATGTACCGACCGTCATTAATAAGATCCAATAACAAATCAACCCATTTAGGTATCGAACCAATCAAAAGTTCATATTTGCCAACAAACAGAAGTTTACTTCTGAATGTTTGGAAAGTGTAGTTGAAATTGTCCGTGAACTGTTGATGTGATTCGATTCTTGAAAAAAGTCGATGAGTGTAGATGTGCTTCGACAATAGATCAAGCGTTGTCGCAACCTTCATAGTATCATAGTTCAACAATAACAGCCGTTGTGATCTGGTTAACAGAGCGACAGTATTTGGATTAACCCATTGCAGTCCCAGAACTGCCTCATCAAAAACACAGCGTTTCTTAGTATCAAATTGGAGTACATCGCCAATACTGCTAACCTCAATGACAGTGAAAACATTTCCAAAGCAGTATGCAAGTTTTGCCGGAACGTTTGTTCCATCTTTCAGAACTACAGCAGGAAACCATGCAAGACATCCACTTTTACCCAATAAATCGTTTACAACTTTAGGTCTCCCAACTTTGAATTGTGTTCTAATCACATCAGTAGTAGATACGACAAGCAATGCATTTGAGCTCATGATGGCAACCAATCCCTGTGTATCCATATGCTGAACTGATGTACCCAATGGTAAAGCCTCCATTCCGAACACCGTGCTACCGTCACTTGTAGTATAATCGTCGTATTTGCCCATGATACGCCTTGTTGTAACGCTGAATCCAAGGACACCACGGCTAGCCTGGTGATACATGACGAGCCCAAAGATATCGGCACTAACGATAATGCTATGGTGTTTGCCGACAAAGGACACGTTAGCAACTGCACAGCCTTTTACATGGGAATCTGTAACGTTGATCTCCGATAGTTCCAAAGGAGCGATGGAAACTTTTGGTTTCAGGGGGGACTTGAGGTCCCAGATAAAGATATCACCAGATTCATGCCCAACGACAAGATGCGTGGAATCTAATGACAATGCTATAGATGACACGGCGCTGCCTTGTGATAAAGGGGTACCCTTCCCCAGCTCATGAAGCAGGACTTGACGGTAATCGAATACCAATACAAACCCTTTCGATGTTCCAACCGCGAGAACATCACCAGCGGCAAGAGATGTTGGATCACCATGTAGCGCTCTCGCAGTGTTGGACGAGTGCAAGATGGTGTTGAGTGTATTGAGAGGTACCCATTTGAGATGCGAGATCTTGACTTCGTCCTCGGCGTCCTCCTCTTGGTTCTGTTCAAGCTGTGACTGGGCAGTAACAGCTAGCTCCTTTGTGAGTGCACTGAACTTGGACCTTACTCGCTCGTCGAATCTGCGTGTCTGGTACACAGATGATGTGATTGAAGAGTTCGACGGGAATCCTGGGGAGGAAATCAGTCGCTGTGAAGAAATGGGAGGGAGTGTGCGCCGTGTGGGCGTGTTGAGTGCGGAATGGGATTGGAACGAGGCTGCATCTGATATATCCACCCCAACAGATTGACAAAGCGAATCGTCCATAGCGGGCTTGCAGCTGCGGCTGTTTGTCGTTAACTCTTTTGGTGGGATAGCTTGGTAAGGTCGGATTGTTTGTTCTGTCACTTTCGCAGCCCGCAAAAAAGCAAGAGCTGGGGCGGCGATATCGTTCACCAAAGGCCCTGGGAGGCACGGCAGACAAGCACACGTAACGACGAGACACTCACACAGGTCACTGCAGATGATATCAACAGCCCTGAGGACACGCACAGTCACACGGGTCACGCTCGCGGCCCGTTTGGGCAGCCCGTCGCTGGCCTATCAGCTCGCTCAGCTCTCGTCGGCATCTCCAGTTCTGAGCCAGCACAATAACCGTAAAGAGATTGAGAAGCTGAACGAGCTCATCAAGCAAAAGCTCACCGACCTACATGAAGAAGAGAAGCAGAGAATTGCTGCGGAATCGGTAAGTGCTCATAGAAACCTCGATTGCGGCCGGTTGTCGATGAGCGTCACTAACACATCTTCGCAGAAACCAAAGCTGTCAGACTTCCAAAGACCGATCCTATTAACACTAGTGATCGCGTCCACTGCTTATTTGGCCTTCCACTGGGCCTGGTGGCATCTGGAGTACGACATCCGTGAGAAAGAGCTCCAACGTAAGTATCATTAAGTCGTCATTATGGCCCGCACACTAACCACCATCTCTGCAGAAGAACTAGATCAGAAGGAGCAAGAACTACGAGCTGCGCTCCAGGAAACGGGCCAATTGGAGTCACAAACCGCAACACCATCAAAGCGTTGGTGGAAGTTCTGGTCAAGGTCATAGTGCTTGTATATACACATCTTTCAGCAGATATTAACCCTCCAGGAAAGTCGACGTAGAAGACCGTTAATCGCATCCCAGAATCATTGGTTCGCGGACGCCGATGTCACGAATAAGTCATCGCTTTTTGCCTCCAAAAAGGAGGACAGAAACTCTCCTTCATCCAGTCGCAATCAAAAGGCGCCAATGATGCTTCGTACATTACGCACTCGGACACTGCCAAAACTTTTCCGTCACTCCTCCTCTTCTCGAGGCCCAGTGGTGGGAATCGATTTAGGAACGACCAACTCCGCCGTCGCCGTGATGCGTGGTGCAGCTCCACAGATCATCTCCAATGAAGAGGGAGCTCGCACCACACCATCAGTAGTGGCATTCGATAAGACGACTGGAGACGTTTTCGTCGGTGCTGCAGCAAAGAGACAAGCAGTGGTTAATACAGAAAACACATTGTATGCCACAAAGAGACTTATGGGAAGAAGATTCAATGATGAAGAAACGCAATACGACATCAAGTGTGTCGGTTATAAGATAGTTGAAGCCCAGAATGGAGATGCGTGGGTCGAAGTTCAAGGTAAACAGTATTCGCCTTCTCAAATTGGTGGATTTGTGCTTGAAAAGATGAAGGAAATAGCAGAAGATGAACTCGGGGAACCGGTGCAGAGGGCCGTCGTCACTGTTCCTGCTTATTTCAATGATGCACAGAGACAGGCAACAAAGACAGCAGGAAGATTTGTTGGATTGGAAGTTCTGAGAGTTGTTAATGAACCTACTGCTGCTGCGCTGGCTTATGGTCTTGATCGTGAAAAGGAAGGTGTCGTAGCAGTGTTTGACCTGGGTGGAGGCACTTTTGATATCTCCATCTTAGACATTGAAGATGGTGTCTTTGAAGTTCGTTCCACAAACGGTGATACACATCTTGGAGGAGAGGACTTTGACAATTTGCTTGTTGATTATATCCTTGATCATTTCCAAAA
Source organism: Petasospora japonica (assembly GCA_030557175.1). Taxonomy (NCBI): domain Eukaryota; kingdom Fungi; phylum Ascomycota; class Saccharomycetes; order Phaffomycetales; family Wickerhamomycetaceae; genus Petasospora; species Petasospora japonica. Next base: position 7,795 of record JAKTVL010000087.1, read on the forward strand.
GCAGTCGGGAGTTGATCTTAGTGACGACAGGGAACGTGTTCAACGTATAAGAGAAGCTGCTGAAAGAGCCAAGATTGAACTTTCACATGTTAAAGAAACAACCATATCTTTGCCATTCATTTATGATACGCATCATATAACATTGAACCTCACAGAAGACGAACTTGATTCCATGTCTGCGCATCTCATTCAACGTACAGTTGATCCAGTGAAACGTGCTTTGAAGGATGCAGAGCTCCAAGATCCAGTTGATGAAGTCATTCTCGTTGGTGGTATGACTCGTATGCCAAAGATTAGAGCTACTGTTGCAGAAATCTTTGGTAAGAAGCCATCTACTGCTGTGAACCCCGATGAGGCTGTCGCTCTTGGTGCAGCTATCCAAGCTGGTGTCCTTTCTGGTTCTGTCAAAAACGTTCTTTTACTTGATGTCACACCGCTAACTTTGGGTATTGAGACATATGGTGGTGTGTTCTCTCCATTGATTCCAAGAAACACAGCTGTTCCTGTGAAGAAGGCCGAGGTGTTCAGCACTGGTGTTGATAACCAAACCGGTGTGGAGATTAGAGTTTTCCAAGGTGAAAGAGGCCTTGTAAGAGATAACAAACTAATTGGTCACTTAAAACTCTCTGGAATTCCACCAATGCCAAAGGGTGCTGCTCAAGTGGAAGTTTCCTTTGACATTGATGCAGATGGAATTATCAACGTTTCGGCTACAGAAAAGGTTTCTGGAAAGGAAACAAGCATTACTGTTGTTCAAGGAAGTACAGGGCTCACAGAAGATGAAATTCAAAGGTTGGTTCAGGAAGGGGAAAAGTTTAAAGATGTCGATAATTTGAAGAAACAGATTGCGCAAATGGCCACCAATATGGACCTTGTTGTTAGAGACACTGAAAGAGGTATTATTGCATTTGGAGATAGTATAAAAGAAGATGATCAGTTTGAGACTTTGCGGGCAGAGATCAAAAAAGCTAAGAACGCTATCACGAATGCTAGGGAAGATCCAAATACCACTCTTTCCGTTGCCGATTTGAGAAAACAATCCCAAGACTTGCAAGAATTGGCCATGGGTGTCTTTAAACGCGTCGCACAGAAGCAAAACAGTGTAATTTGAGGGTTTGCCAGTGTTACGAGAAAATAATGTACATAGTTATAATGTTTAAGATCATGAGATTCGTTACAACTTCTTCCAATTCCTTGGTAGATACTCACACCCAATGAGAGGCTCCAAAGCAATGGGAAGCCATTCGGCAGCATCTCCATGAAACGCCCATCCACCTTTTTTCTCAACCTTTTTGATATCTTCCTCATCTGTATTGAACACAGCAATTTTACCCTTTTTCTCCAAGACACGTTCGACATATCCCATTGCTGGCCAGACCGTTCCACTTGTTCCAATGACAAGACATAAATCCACTTTGTTCTCTGTCAAAAAGGTGTCAGCAGCATCGATCACATTCAACGGTAATGACTCACCAAACCATACTACTCCCGGACGTAAGATCCCACTGTGGCATTTAGGGCAATGCGGTAAATCCTTCTCGTCAATAGTTGCCACTGGCTTGAAATCTGGTGACGATGTCGCGCTGACGCTCTTTGCTTCATCGGTCAATTCCTTTAATTTGGCCTTCTTGGTGCTTTTAGAATCACCAAAGTCTTCTGCGGGTCTCTTCTTTCCAGGCTTCACAAAGGCATCCTCACATCCTGCTAATGCAGGTGTTAATGGATGCTCCTTATTACCTGTCTCCACATAATTACAAAAAAAACTGGTACATTTAAGAGTAAAGAGACTTCCGTGTAATTCCAAGCAAGTTTTGGGATCATGGCCAGCACGTATACTCAATCCATCGACGTTTTGTGTCAGCATCAAGAACTTCTTTTTCCGTTCCTCCATCCTCCTACTCAATTCAGCAAGAGCGAAATGGCCCCTATTTGGGCGGGCCTTGAGTGCCAAATATCTTCGTGAGGAGTAAAATTGCCACACAAGGCCTGGGTCTATCTGGAAAGCATCTGGAGTGGCCAAGTCTATGGGTGAATAGTTTCTCCAAAGTCCCCCTGCTCCTCTAAACGTAGTGAGTCCAGATGACGCTGAGAGACCGGCTCCTACAACAGCAAGGATCGTACGTGATTGGAGAAGCTGTTTATGAAAGGAAGCCAGCTGCGTTTGTTCTTGCTGCGTCAGCTGCCGTGTGGGCAGCTTCGGCATTTGTTCCTTGTGTTTAATTTCGTTAATTAGCTGGATGTTCGTTGCCCTTGGATTCCTGTTGCTGTATTTTGCGGAGCAATTTTTGGTGATGAGTTTGGTTCAACCGCGCGATCTTAAACCTTCACAGCTGTTTCACTAGTTTGAAGATAGATTGAAGGAAAATAGGGTTTTAACAGATGAATATACAATCTCGGAAAATGCCCTTCCTCAAAATATAAGGACCCAACTCCTAGATCCCAGCAGACCTTTCCTCATTTCCAGGCTTGACCGTTCTATTTCTCCATATGCACTGCAGGCCTTTGGAAGAAGAACTTTCTTGGTGCTTGGCTGGCTAGTTCCTCCTCCGGAACAACCCCTCAAAATAAGCAGATCCAGCGGTTAATGACGAATAACATGGCGTGTGTTATGGATGAGCTGCTCTCGCTAGATGTCTCCTAGTAGATGGCTACGAAATTTTTTTAAACAACACTCTTGAAACGGTCAACAAAGCTACCAAGTGATTTTCATAAACATCTAATCACAACACATTAACGAGCGGTACTCGCTATTGCCTTGCAGACAGAGATATGTCCCAGAATAGCCAAAAATGATACTGAGAGTCAGTGCCAAACGCCAATCCAACCTTCCCCGTAACCATGAGGCTTCTGGGATGGATGGTTAGATACTTAAAGGCTATAGCATGGACATTAACGGCGTCGCTGCATCTGCCATCCAAGCAGAACCTAGGTACACGTTTAAGCCTCAAGTTTTGCTTGGAAATCCTTGGCGTTTAGTTTTTCCAGGATAAAGATCAAGACGCAGCGAGATCGAATCGCACATTTAGATCGTGGTGAAACCGGAAGACACGAAGAAGGCACTTTGCAAGGATGTCAAAAAGCAGAAACTTGACATTTCATAACCCGATCACTAAGGTGGGAGTGCAATTGGCTAGAAGTGATGCGTAGCACTCTGCTGACTGCCTTATATCTCAGCCCAATGTGACCGGCTAGCGGACCTTCATGGCGAGGATATGGGTGGGACTGGTTATTCCGGAACCGGGCAGAACAGCGGAGCCGCAGAACAGCTCCGGTGAAGCTGAAAAAACCGGGAGGCAGTGTAGCGCTTGGTCTTTAGTTGAAGTGAAGCGGTTTATATATATACTGATGAAAATAAATCACTTGGGCACCGTAGGCTGGTATTACTGGCTGTCAAGCGTAAAAGCGACGTCTTCGAGTGAACCTGGAGCGGATCCCGGCCTCCGTGCTTTCGGACTCTCCACCCTGCGTTATTCTCTGGGAGTCACAATCGACTGATAAAGGCTTTGAACCCTTGAATTCTCCGATCGCACCACCGAGAACAAAGCCCAATGCCGAGTAGCAGCCACTTATATGCAGGTATTTGTTGTGTACGATTATCACCCAAATGAGCAGCTTTTTCGCCAGGTGCAGACGAGATCGCCCTTATCTTGCGCTTAGGTCTACGCCCTCAATATATATAACCTGTTTCCAATCCACGCTAATGCTCTGTTTTCTCTCATCATCAAGTTCAGCACCCAGTTCAACACCCAGTACACATACTCTTCACATATTATAGCTATGGGGGTCCTCAGCTTTCTTGCCCTCAAGGAGGATAAGACCGGGGTTAAGGTCACAGCCATGTCAAATCCAGACTTGGCGCCTATGCCCCTGCACAAGAGAACCTGGAACTGGTGGGGTTTCATGTCTTACTGGATGATTCACAGCATGTCTCTCTCCTCATTTACATCTGCAGCTACCATTCTTGGTTACGGCCTCTCAGTTCCAGATGCCATGGCTGTTGTCGTGGTTGGTAACCTAATTACCTATATCCACACTATTTTCAATGGTCAACCTGGAGGTGACCATCACATCTCATTTACTATCTATTGTCGTATCATGTTTGGAACTTATGGTGCTTATCTTGGTATCTTGATTCGTTCCGCACTTTCTGTTGTCTGGACAGCCTCTCAAGGTTGGCTTGGCGGGCTGATGGTCAACACAGTTCTCTCCACATGGTCTTACAAATATCTCACTTGGGAGAACACGTTACCAGATTCTGTTCCATTCACTTCCAAGGAACTCTGTGGCTTCGTTATCTTCCAGGCCCTGATCCTCCCATTCATCATGCGCCGCCCACACCAAGTCAGAATCGCTATGCTTGTCACGTCTTTTGCAGGCTACATGTCTTTGGTTGGTATCTGTATTGCTGCAGTTGTTGATAATGGCGGCAACGGGCCACTGATGAAAGCAAGCTCCAACACTGTTCATGGCTCCACATTCTCCTGGAAGTTTATGTTAGGTCTTTCTCAATGGTATGGTTCTTCTTGCTCGGGTACTCTAAACAAGCCAGATTTCACTCGTTTCTCGAGACACAAGTATACTTCTTTGCCAGGCACTTTTGTTGGTATCATGTTCCTTGGTACTTTTGTGCCATTCATGGGTATTGTCACAGCTTCTGCTATGGAAGGTAAATGGGGTGAAACTATTTGGAAGCCAAGTCAAGTCATGGACACATGGCTGGAGAACTACTACACTCCAAGAGTTCGTGCGGGTGTCTTTTTTGCTTCTTTCTTCCTCGCTGCAGTTCAACTCGTTTTCAACTCTATTGGTAACTGTTGGGCTTTCGGTATGGACTTTGCAGGGGTCTGGCCAAGATACATTAATATTAGACGTGGGAGTATCCTTGCCTGCCTTCTTGCTTGGGTTGTTCAGCCATGGACCATGTATAACACCTCTACAAACTTCGGTACCGTTATGAGTGGTTTCTCTGTGTTCGTGACTCCAATGATTGCTATTGTGATTTGTGACTACTGGGTCATAAGACGCCGCAAACTCAAACTTACCGATCTTTACACCTTCTCCCCAGATAGTATCTACTACGGTTATAAGGGTTTCAACATTCAAGGCTTGGTTACATTCTTTGTTTCCATAGCCCCAGGTCTCCCAGGTCTCATTCACGCTGCTAACCCTAAAATTAAATTGGAAAACAGTGGAATATTGCACTACTATTATGGAAATACGATGTTCGGCTGGTTTATTGGTTTCTTCCTTTATTGGGGCCTGTGTTCCATTTGGAAGTTAAAGGGTCTTGGCGAGATGGATGATGCAGATTTCTATGGTACCTACTTCGATGATGAGTGTGAGTATTGGCACGTGATTCCACAGCGTGACATTCCAAAGGAGTTGTTGGCAAAGTATATTCAGGATACTGGTTCCGGCTCTGAATCAAGCGATGCGGAACTGGAGGAGTTGGAAGCTACGAGTGGAGATGAAAAGAACACTCCTGGCCTGAGCATTAAGGAGAAGGTTTGATAAAAGTGGTCAAACTATTTAGTAGTGCTGAGCTGCCTACCTAGGATATGATGTACTTCTTAGTTATGTTTCTGCGTTTTAGGTTTTTGACAAATTTCCTGTTGTTTCATGTTCTCGAGAATTGTGAGTAGAATGACTACTGTATATTCCTTGTTTTACTAAGCGTTGGAGGGATAGTCGCCGCCCTTTTTTACGCCATATTACATTCGGACACCATCTAGTCCTTGTAAATACATCACCGAAATATTACAGTACTGTCAAACTATAGATCCTCTTCTTCCGGTTTGAATATTTTATTAAGGCAGAGTTACTGCTACTACTGCTCGTGGGGGTTTTCAACGGGTATTGATGATTTTAAAAACTGTCTCAAACATGTATTTTCTGCCAGAATTAGTAGATGAATAACTTTAAGATTTAAGAATTTTAATGGGTGTATTAAAAACGTCACCGATGTGATCTAAACAGTTGAATCACCATTTCTGAGTAAATCCTTGCAGATTTTATGATCCAGAGTGAATGTGATAGATTACTGGCGGGAGTGGTTGCCACGTAGACTGAATTGCTATGCCATGCACTTTGCTTCTGGTCTTAAGTTTCAGCGCCAAAAATTGAAGCGATGTTATAATAGTTGACTCCATAATACGATAAAAGTGTAGTCAACTAGATGTGGTTTGATTGGCAAATTAAAGTGCGTCATATTTTAATTGGCGTCCATTATCTATTGAATATATATCTTAAAACAGCGAAGTATACAGACTCCAGACAATCGAAAAGCAGCTTTGATACATTACCGGACAACCGAGCTTTTCAAAGCCTCTACCTTATCAGATTTGGCCATTCGGGATCTCCATTGTGTGTACTCACCCTGAGTGACAAGCTCTGGATACTTCAATGGTTTGTTCTCCGTAACAACACCCGGCAAAGGCTTCATTAGGTAATCATCATCAAAACCCAGGAAGAATGGAATAGAGTAGCGATCTCTTCCTTCCTTGTTGTTGACAACTCTATGAACGGTGGAAACTAACTCACCGTTGGTGACACGTTGTAAACAATCAGCGACATTGACAACGAGACAACCTGGAAGAGGTGGGACCTCAATCCACTGTCCACGTTTGTTGATAACCTGTAAACCAGAAACCTCTCCTGGATTAACAAATGTAATCACTTGAAAGTCTGTGTGTGGACCAATACCGTTCTGCTCATCCGCAGTATGCTCTTGGACTGGATAGTGAACAATTCTCAACCCTCCCGATGGAGCTTGAATAGCATTCTGGAAGTAATCTTCATCCAAGCCAAAGCTGAGGGCAATAATAGCCATTATCTTCCTACCAAGGGTAAGACATTCATTATGGTAGTCCATAAGAACAGGCTCCAGCCGTGGAAAGGACTTGTACCATCTGTTAGGATAGATCTTCTCGGCCTTCTCAACCGGCGGAGGGACTGGGTCATAGCCTGGATCGTAGTTCACGTTGAAAGCCTCGTACAGATCCGTGTACTTGTTTCCTGCTTTGTTGTACTTGCCGAGCGGATGATATCCGAGGTATTGGCCTGCTGGAAATGTCCCAGTCCAGATCTTCATTTTTTCTTCAAGAGGGAGCTCAAAGTACTCCTTTGCCGTAGAGAAGGCATTGTCGATGACGGACTGCGGTATGGTGTGGTTCTTGACGTAGAAGAATCCAACAGTGGAGGCCACATGCCTCAACTCTTTTGCTAAAGCTTTACGCTTCTCGAAGTCAGGACTGTTGAGGTCCTTGAGGTCAAGTACTGGGACCTCATCAAAGTCGTCGAACTCCCCAACCTCACTGGTGCTGAGCTGGATCTTGGTACCGTTCTGAAGTGTGAGCGTGTATGCTGTAGACTCTGTACTCATACTCGTATAGTATATGCGTGCTGGCCTCAGCGCATGCTGGCACCAAACAATGGACAATGCGAGGGGGTCGACCGGTTTTATGTGGCGCCTTCCCCGAATGATAAGACGTGCGGAGCACCTTCCGAATCCGGAAGTGTTGAAGCAGTGGGTGTAGATCACCGCAGGGCGCAGGGTGCAGGGCAAAATCCAGCAAAGATCGATCAGGATGACAAGGTGCCTACTCTCCGCCGAAATACTCAACGAATGTATGGCCATAACATAATATATTGAAGCCAAGTGTTTTTTGGTGTTTCGATATCTTCCCTGGACCGCCACCAAGTGTTTGGTGTCACCGGCTCAAGAACCGGCGAGATAAACTTCCCAAAGATTAGAACTCATCATCAGCTCTCATTACCCCTCTTGCCACTTTCAACACCTTAAACCCGACGGTCTTATTCTTTTTGTCTTTTCACGTGTCCTTCTCTCGTCTGGACTTGATCGGTTGGGGAAGCTCCCACCGACATCAAGCGCATTGATATGCTGTTTTGGGACTAGTGATGAAGCGCATCCACCGAGGGCGGAGAGAATTACAGTCTAACGCTCCCGGTAACCGACTTGTCCAAACTAAGAGTCAGAAAGGACGCCTAAGTTTGATTCTACATGTGACCGAGTGGGTGCGGATGTGCCTGATATGCCGGCTTTCCCTGCAGCTATGCTTCAGCCCTTCAAAGAGAAGCTCTTATCAAGCCCTTATCGCCAGCTCTCTCAACTCATCTCTATTTTTTTTTGCTTGATGCGCGGAATAATAATCTTATTTAATTCAGCCGATATCTTGTACTTTTGTAGCTCGAGTCGATAAGCGATCGGTTATACGTCATCCTCTGTGATTCGTTATACCCCCCGGAAGGATCTGTGAACTTTACTCGCCATGGGTTTTCTTGACTATATTGCCCTCAAAGAGGACAAAGCTCACGTCAAAGTTACTAGGTTACAAAACCCTGATTTAGTTCCATTACCACCGAGAAGACGCACTTGGAATTGGTGGGGTTTTGCGGCCTATTGGTTGTTGAATAACATGTCTCTTTCATCATTTACGTCCGCAGCATCTATTCTCAATTTGGGGTTGTCAGTGCCTCATACAATGGCTGTGATTCTTATCGGCAACTTCATTATTCTCTTACACACAATTCTGAACGGACAACCGGGTGGTGATCACCACATCTCGTTTACTACATACTCTAGAATCATGTTCGGAACTTACGGTTGTTATCTGGGTATTTTGATTCGTGCTTCTCTTGCCGTTGTTTGGTTTGCCTCACAGAGTTGGCTTGGTGGACTCATGATTAATACTACTCTAGGGTGTTTGTCACATACGTACTTCACATGGGAGAATACATTACCGGCAAGCGTCCCATTCACGAGCAAGGAACTTTGTGGATTCGTCTTATTCCAGGCTGCTATCTTACCAATGGTTTTGAAGAGACCTCACAAATTCCGCCTTTTTATGGGAATTTCGTCTATATGCGGTTATGCTGCTATGGTGGGTATTTGTATTGCTGCTGTGGTTGATAACGGTGGTAACGGTCCCTTAATGTCTGTCCACTCAAATTCTGTCCATGGTTCTGCGTTTAGCTGGGCTTTTCTCAGATCTCTATCTCAATGGTACGGATCAAGTTGTGCTGGTGTCATTAACAAACCAGATTTTACTCGTTTCTCCAAACACCGCTACTCTCAAATCCTTGGTTCTGTTATTGGAAAGTTTTTCTTGGCCAGCTTCGTTCCCTTTATGGGAATAGTTTCTGCTTCTGCTATGAAGGGTAAATGGGGAACACTTATTTGGAAGCCTAACGCCGTCATGGATCAATGGCTGACTGAGTATTACACTCCAAAGGTTCGTGCGGGGGTGTTCTTCGCATCAACTTCTCTTTGGATGGCGCAGATGGTATTCAGCACTGTTGGTAACGCTTGGTCCTTCGGTATGGACTTCTCTGGGATGTGTCCGAAGTACATCAACATTAGACGTGGAGGCCTCCTTGCGATGGTTCTGATGTGGGTTATTCAACCATGGACTATGTACAACACTGCCTCCAACTTTGGTACCGTTATGAGTGGTTTCTCTGTGTTTGTTACGCCGATGATCGCTATCATTATTTGTGATTACTGGGTTATCAGACGCCGTAAACTTAAACTGACAGACTTGTACACAAATTCTTCCGATGGAATATACTATGCTTATAAGGGATTCAATCTGCAAGCTCTTGTTACCTTCTTTGTTTGCATTGCTCCTGGTATGCCAGGTCTAATTCATGAATCAAACCAAAATATCACTTTGACCAACGCAGGAATAGAGAACTACTACTACGGAAACACTATATTCGGTTGGTTTATGGCTTTCTTCCTTTATTGGGGGCTCTGTACGATCTGGAAGCCAAAGGGCCTCGGCGTCATGGATGATGCCGATTACTATGGAACCTATTTCCCAGAGGAATGTGAGTATTGGGGTGTCATGCCACAGGATCAAATTGATAAGGAAATCTTGGCCAATTACATCACCTTTGACACGACAGAATCCAGTGATCTGAGTGAGACAGAGGAGGGTGCTTCAGAGGCTAGTGTCAAGGAGGCATTCACTGTAGACGTCAGTGAGAAGAAGTCGCATGTTTAAATATGAGTGCCCAGTGCTGGTTCGTTGGGCACAGGGTAACTAAATCATTTTAATTCTCAGTATAGTGTAAGCTATAAGATTTTAGTTTTTGTCTTCCCTGTTGATCTAGTACCGCGCAATTTATTAACTTAGATTAGAGATAAGCAGAAGTTGTAGTCCGCAAGAGTATCGGTGACACAGAAACAGTTCCGAACGCTGAGGACCGAAGCCCCCGGTATGCGCACACTCTAATTCGCGAATTGAGCAAAGGATGAAAATTGAAAGGTCGCCGGTCCTTTGGAAGTAAACAACGCGTCGCAGGACATCATCCCAAACAATCAACGGCGGAAACGATGTCAAAAGATACCACACAGCTCACCAAGAAGATCCGGCCATTCTACGAGCAGATTTTCACGCTCCAGGATACTGAGTCCGGGGAGCCCATCTACGAAATCTTCAACGTTGTCCCGGACAAGAAGATCTATCCTGACTACTATGACTACATCAGGGCCCCAACATCGCTCAACTCCATCAAGAAGCGTATAGCCCACTATCTAACACCTAACGAGTTTATCAAGGACCTTGTGCAGATAGTTTGGAATGCTAAAACATACAACGAGAAAGGTTCGTTCGTCTACCGTTTTGCTGAAATCCTCGACAAATTCGTCATAGAGACTGTAATTCCCAAACTCAAGAAGTCGGGATACGAGGTTGGATACCCTGACTTGTCCCCAATCGCTGGCGGTATTGCCGGCCAACTTATGCCTTATCAGAAGAATGCACTGCCAGATCAACCACTCTCACATTCTACGTCTCAGACTCATATTCAATCCTTAAGAAGCACACCAGGAAGGGATGACGAGGATGACTATGGATCCGATGATGACCACAGTCTTGTGCAACAGAAGAAAAGGTCTCACACACCAAGAGAGCAGAGTTTCAAGAGAGGTCGACCACCTGTTATTGATAAGCCATTTGAGCAGAGAATCAAGAACGTGCTGAGAGCTTTGAGAAAGGAGAGAGATGAGAAGGGAGATTCATTGACGTTAATGTTCGACAGATTACCTGATATTAGAGATTATCCAGATTACTACAAGGCTATTTCACAACCCATCTCCCTTGATGAGATCAGAAAAAAGATCAAACAAAGAAAGTACAAAGACGTTGATAACTTTGTGATGGATATGAAGCTCATGATTGCCAATGCCAAGTATTACAATGACGAGTCCAGTCAAGTCTTCCGTAACACGCTTCTATTGGAGTCAGTATTCAACACACTTCTTCAGTATGAACTGAAGAGACCTGATACAGACTTCATCTCTGTTGATGATTTGAAGATCCCATTAGAGCAGCTTGAAATCCATGGCAAGCTTTTTAAGATTGGTGATTGGATCTTGATCAACAATCCAAATGATCCACAGAAGCCAATTGTGGCCCAACTGTTCAGAATTTGGCAAACACAAGATGGACAACGTTGGATCAATGTGTGTTGGTACTTGCGCCCAGAACAAACAGTTCATAGAGTGGACCGACTCTTTTATGAGAATGAAGTTTTCAAATCTGGACAATACCGTGATCATTTGGCGGATGAGATTATTGGTAAGTGTTATGTTGCTTACTTCACCCGTTATCAAAGAGGTGACCCAGCTGTTGCTTATGAAGGACCACTTTTCATCTGTGAATACAGATACAATGATAATGATAAGAATTTCAATAAAATCAGAACATGGAGAGCATGCCTTCCAGATGAGGTCAGAGATCATGAGGATCCGATCACTCCGCTACCACAGATGCGTATTTTCAAGAAGTACGAATCTCCGCTCAAACACCTCCTGCCTCCAAATGCTACTACATCAATGCCTATTCCGGAACCAACTATTGGTGCCCCAAATGCTCCACCCCTGCACGGCGCCGTTTATTTGCGTGGTATTGATGAGATGGATGATCTTGGTCAATACTCTACCTCTCGCGTTTGTCCAAAGTACATCATTCGTCCCAATGATCCAACGCCAACTGATACGTCAGCTCCACTACAACAAACCCCATCACTGGCAAACTACACGCGCAATGTCACAACCGCACAAATTCAACAATCCACAATATATCACGCAGCGTCAAATTATGTTCCAACATCGGGATCACCATCATTTACAATTCCTTTATCGCTACGCAGTGCCACTGCTGGTGTCTTGAAGATGGACGTTGCTAATAACAAACGCAGATTGGCTGGTTTGAATGTTCATGAAGAAGGACCAGTCATTTGGTTCAGATCACCTGGCGTTAAGGTTGTCAATAGATATGCTTCAAGATTATGTGAGGAGAAAAAGGAAATCTTGCTCGAAAATGAAGAAAATGAAGGCGAAATCATTAAACCATTACCCGGGTTCGGTCTCGACGGTGTTGTTCGTGTGGGACATAGTGCAAAATATTTGGCTTGGAAGAAGCGTAAGCTTGAAGAGCGTGCTCTGTAACTGCATGCAGTTTTCGGATATGATATTAGTTACGTTTTTAACTTCCTGTATTCTAGACATGGAATTTAAGGTTTTAAAAAGTGTGTGTACCTAACAATCATGTAGGAGGATGGCCCTAAACGGTTGATCTCGAACTCAATTCCTGCAGTTAACGCTCCAGGCATGATATCGCATCATCAAAGCTAAGTGAATCCCACAATCTTGTATTCTGCAACCTACAATTCGGGTGTGTTCAATGATCGACCGGAACTTGGATCCTACAAGATTTGAGAAAACATAACAAAACAATTGAAAATCATAACTAAATAGGTTCAAAAAAAGTGTCGTAAGTGAATGAATGAGGTCTATGGATGGAGATTCATCTTCCAAGAGGTATATGCGATGTAGATATGCAGATTGTGTCGTCTGTTTTTGTTTTCCAATTTTTGCAGTGGAAAAACAACAGTGAAATCAATCAAAAACACCCCAGTACTTCTCGACACCGTAACTTCCGCCATCCTTCCAGAGGTCGTTGTATGTTGTGAAGAGAATAACTTGGTCAGCAACTTCACTTCCAATGCTCTCAAGAGCCAGTATCTGATTTTCCTTGGATGGAACAGCATCACCGTAGCTGGAGCCCTCAGTTGGCCAGCCTGTTTCAGTGATGAGAACAGTCTTACCACCACATACGGAACCAATGTTAGCAATCTGAGTCTTTAGGAATTCACCTGACCCATCAGCGGTAACACCACCGTCCCAGAATGGGTGAGAGTTGACTGCAATGTAATCAGAGTAGTCACAGAGGGAAGGATTGTTCTGGACAGCGACAAGAGTATCGACAGACACCATTGGACCACTGTAGCCCTGAGCCTCAAGCAAAGATCTAGCAGACTCAACCGCTGTATGAATCTCGGATGGGGTGTTTGAGCCAGAATTGACAAGTTCGTTACCAACGGAGACAGTGTAGACATCATCCCATGAACCAGATGAAGAAACGGCATCGGCAATGATAGAGACAGAGTCAGAAATCTTGTCCAAGTAGTAAATTCCCAAGAACAACTTCTGATTGGAAGCCTTAGCCTCAAAGAGGGTTGAAACGCAGTCACAATCAGTGTCATAAACACGAATCAACTCGAACTGACTAAGCTTCTCAATGTCAGAAGTGATAGTGGCGGCGTCCTTACAAGACCCGGAGTCCGTGTAAGGAGAGTAAGTGATACCCTTACCAGAAGCATACGAGACACCACCAGTAGAGGTAGAGGAATAAGAAGAGGTGGAGGAAGATGATGAAGAAGAGGAAGATGATGAGAGAGATGGCGAGGTAGAGGAAGAGGCGGATGGGGAGGCAGAGGAAGAGGAGGAAGAGGAAGAGGAGGCCTCAGAGACCGAACTCAAAAGGGTAGTAGTGCTTTGGTATGAAGAGCTCTCCTCCTCAAGCTCAGATGAAGCGTAAGATGTGTAAACTGTTTCAAAGGAGGAGCCTGAGAGGATGATGGATGCTGAAGCCTCAGACGAAGTAGCGGCGGCAGCAGCAGCCTCGATGGTCTCACCATCAGGGTTGACGGTGACAACCTCGGTAACAAGGACTGTCACGAGATCACGTTTCTCGTGCTCGTGGTGAGCGTGTTGCAGAGGTTGCGAAAGGGCGAGAGAAAGAAAGAACGGAATGGTGTATTTCATCGTATAACAAGGAGTGCTGGGCCCGGTGTACAGAAAGGAATGACTGGAGCGTTGGACACTAGTGACGAGACACCATCAACAACCCAATGCGGACAACAGAAAAGTGGGAGTGCCGGAAGTTATATATGAGCTTGGAAGGGATGAGAATGCTTAGCGGTCTGATGTCATATCGGTGGTGCCTGTGATAGAGTCTAGAGCCGCGGGGCTGCAGGAGGTTGTTTAGATGATGCGTGCGGATGTGTCAGACGCGTGTTGAACGCGTTTATTCGCGTGTCGCGTTCCTGCTGGAGAAATGTTTCATGGGCCCGCTATGATTTCGGAAGAGCTCACATTATGTGTCGAGTGGATAGGTACTCTGTTCTGCTACCTATCACCTTGAGTTACTGCTAGTCAGATCTGGTTTCAGGGGTCGGGGGCACCCGAGGGCGCGTGCGGCGCGCCATGTTTTGGTTTCGAGGCCAAAGGAGTCAACCATAACACTGGGCTTTGCTAAGGCTTAAGCAGGCACCCCCAAGAATTCGGCCCAAAGAATACCAGCAAAAGAGCAAAAGCCACGAACCGGTCTGCGCATATCCACATGAGATGCTGCATTGGCCCAAGAAGCCCCCTCGCAGCCCCGCCAGTTGCACCAACCAGAAAGGAATGCCGCCATGGACAATTTACCTGAACAGGGCTCATGCCTGGAAGGGGGCGGCTCTGGCTTAGGCTCTCAGAGCCATACCAAGCCACTAACCTGCAGCGGAATGGGTGCATCATAAAACACATGCCATAACAAACATACCAGAACAAACCTTGTACCTGTCCATAGCGCGTTGAGACTGGAGCACCTCGTGAGAAGGTTGATTTTGCGCTTAGAGTATCGGCCGAAACACTTCCCTCTAGGTGGCTATCTTAGGTTCTGCGCAGCAAGGCGCAGGGGCCATGAAGCAACTCTGTGGCCACTCCAGAAACGTCCGGTGCCGGGCGTCCAGAGGCAGGACGTTTTTCTGTTCTAGAGCTTGAGTGACTGCTTTTGCCCCGCAAGACCGAGTATTCCAGATCATAGAGATTATCTTCCCACTTCCCCTTTGGGTAAAAATTTGTGATCTGCGGTGCACCGGGCTAATTTCGGTGCTTTTTGATCGTTTGGTCCATCCAGGTTACACAAAAAAGTAACACATATAGGTACCATTCACCTAGCACGGTAGACAACGCGGTATTTTGCTGTAGATGAAAGCATTAGCAAGGACCTATATACCATAAGCCAATAGTGGCTATTTTTCTTTTTTTTTGACGCGGGTCTCGCTCGTTAGAGGTTATTAGCAAACCTGATGACAGCCACTCCTTAACTGATCTGCGGCCGAGCTTCTAAGCTTCTTTATGAGTTGAGAATCTATATGCGCAAATGGATACAATCTCAACATAGGCCGACTTTGGCCAAAGTTCCACTAGAAGGATTCCAGCCAGGAACTGATTTTAAGTTTCATGCAGACCCAAGCAGCTCATCTAACGGCTTTCGGCTTTGAGACACTATGCTTATAACCTTATCCGCTTCCGATCCGATGTGTTCCCCGCTGATAGGAAAGTAACTTTCAGACGGAAATCCATAGATGATGCCTCTCTGGGTCCCGTTAGTTCCGTTAGCCATACATATTGCTGAGCTGTGGTAATATGACCATTTCGTGTCCTCCCTCCCCTCGGATTTTAGGTTTTAAGGTCACTATGCACATGGTCTTAATTTTTATCAATCATTAAACTACACCAGAGAAGCATTTACAAACTCATGAACATGTACAAATTACAAAGAAAGAAAACCCACTGACTAAAATGACATCACTTTTGGTGCGATGAAACAATTTAGGAGGAGGTCATAACCTGCCAGACACGGATGACAGAGTCAGTGTAACCAGCGAACAAGTTCTGACCGTCAGCAGACCAAGCAAGGGAGATAGCCTCTGGGTCTCTAGCCTTACCGGAGGTGGCGAACTCTGGCTTGAGCTCGTCAACAACCTCACGCTCCTGCAAGTTGAAGACCTTGATGGAGGAAGCGGTAGCAGCAGTCAACCAGTATCTGTTTGGAGAGAAGGCCAAAGCGTGGACCTCATCACCAGCTGGCAAGGTGTACAAAACCTTCTGTTGGTTCAAGTCCCACAAGATGATCTGACCGTCCTTACCGGCAGAAGCAACCAAAGTTCCATCTGGGGAGATGGTGATGGTGGAAACGTAACCATCGTGACCAATGTAGTCACCGGTCAAGGAGTAAGTGGACAAGTCCCAAGACTGTTATTAACTGTTAGTATTTTGCTTTATTCTATAAAGCACAAGGACATTAGAAAGAGTTGATGACTTGTAAGTGTGATCAGAGATCTTGGTGATTAGTATGTCTCATTCGAAGCTGGCAAGCAACGTCCGAAGTAGCAAATATGGTAGCATCATATCAAACGCAACAATAACTCAATCATGTCCTGTGCTTAATATTAAAAAAAGAGAGTAACTTACCTTGACCAACTTATCCCAACCAGCAGAGATGACGGTTGGGGTGTTGTCTGGAGAGAATCTGATAGAAGAGACCCAGTCGGTGTGACCGGTCAAAGTCTTCATACACATACCAATGGTGTTCCAGACCTTGATGGTCTTATCTCTGGAAGCAGAGACAATCTGTCTAGAGTTCTTGGCAATAGAAACAGACAAAACATCACCGTCGTGACCAACAAATCTCTGGGAGGTCTCACCGGTCTCCAAGTTCCACAATCTCAAGGTCTTATCCCAAGAAGCAGACAAGGCGAACATACCATCAGAAGAGATGACAGCGTCCTGAACAATGTGGGAGTGACCCTTAAGGGACTTCTGTGGAACACCGTAGGACTGGTCATCACGGGTCAACTTCCAGGTGATCAAGGTCTTGTCACGGGAGGCGGACAAGAGCAAGTCTGGCTTAGCTGGGGTGGTGGCAAGGGCGGTGACCCAGCCGTTGTGGCCCTCAAGGGTGCCTCTCAAAACCAAAACTTCCTTTCCAGACATTGTTTTCTGTTCAATTGGTGATATTCCTGAAATCAAGAGAAACCAAAGAAGTGCTGATGTGTTGAAGTTTTCTTTGTCTGTCGCGCCGATGCGCTTCGAGACACTCACTACACAGAGGCCTTTTTGGAAAATTTACTGGTTCGCGCCACAGCCGGAGTGAAAAAGTTAATTAGGTACCACGTTTACTGAGAGTGATGTATGGCGGCTCAGTACTTTTCAGTATGGGCAGTCACACGTGTTCGCGGAAACCTGGACATTAGACGGTAGGAGCCGCATTTACGGCATGCCGAGAAACTGTCGCAGATTTTGGTCTTGGGAGATGTTTGGATGTTCCACGTCGAAGAATGGCAGCAAATTACGTAAGCAAAATTGTGCAGGCCACGATACCAGACGCTGACCATCAACAGATAAATGGGGAGGAGCACTGCTGACTTGTTTTGGTCAATGGTTGATAAGGCAAATACAGCGCGTCGAAAAAGTTAACCTACCGATGACTGAGCAGAAGATTGAGCAGAAGAGAAACTCCGAGCATCAGGATCCATTCATAACCGAAAGGTTAGAGGAATTGCACAACATTGATTCAGTGAGTTTGTTATTCCTTTCATGAGTCCAGTGCTCGTCCCTTCCCTGACATGATATTAACCTTCTTTTTGATGTAGAAATTGGTTGCTATATTAAACCATTCCTCATCGATATTGGCCAACTTGACAAATTTGAAGAAAAACGCATCCAACAAAGAAGAATTAGAGAAGGTTAAGAAGGAGTTCGAAGCGGATATTGAGAACTTCTATACAGATTTGGAGTATGCGTCAATACATTTGAAGAAAGAGATCACGACACTCGATGGACGCGTCGGCAAGACTGATTCCAATGGCATCACAATGTTACCTATTAATATCAATAAGAAGGCTACATGGGCTGGACAAGAGAAATTGAAAGGGGAGTTGAATACGCTTGACACATTGTTAAGGTAATTGCTCAACTGAATGAATGAGTAAATGAATGATTGAATGAACGAATCAATGAATGAATGAACGAATAAATATAACCACATAATCTGGTAAAACAACACAAAAAGCACCATACATTAGACGGATAGGAAGAGAGATGGAGGAACTATTTTAACGCGAAGAACTTATCCTCTTTTTTTGAAGTGAATCCCAAGTACAACCCTGTCAATAAAAACAAAGCGATCGCCAGATTTCTAGCAATAGTGGCCCAGTCTCTAATCGGACCTGTTCTGCCAAACAGTGCGGGTGGCACCATTGCCGATTTGGCAACAATCAGTTCGAAAGCTGTGGTTGGTGGGTACTTGGCCTCGAACAAAGGTTCAATCCAAAATGGTTGTTTCAAGGTTGCACGCTCATGACTAAATGCTTTAAATGATGCGTATCCATGATAATTCCCGTTGCCGGAGGAGCCCACACCACCAAACGGCAGAGAGCTATCCCCGACATGAACCATACTTTCATTGACGGAGAATGCGCCTGATCTTATTCTGCCCTTGATCAGATCGGCCTCTTTCGAGCTATCAGTGTAGGCGTAAAGAGACAATGGAGTATCATGGTGCTCAATAACTTGAGTAATTGCATCATTGAGCGAATCATATGGGATAATTGGTAAGACAGGACCAAAGATTTCGTCCTTCATGAGAGGATCATCAAACGAGACATCTTTGATGATAGTTGGTTGGATATATCTTTGATCAACTTCAAATTTACCTCCATAGATCAACTCACCCTTCGATGATTGAATTAGATCCGCAATTCTTTGAGTATTCTTGGTGTTGACGATCTTCGTGTAGGTCTGCGGAGTAACTTCTCCATATAGTTTCTTTACCCATTTTAAGACGTACTCAAGGAATTGATGATAAATTTCCCGTTCAACCAAGGCGTAATCCACCGTGACACAAATCTGTCCTGCGTTGGTGAATTTCACATAGACAATTCTCTTTGCAGCCATATCCAGATTGCTACACTTTGAGGTGATGAATGCAGGAGACTTGCCGCCCAGTTCCAAGATACAGGGAGTCAAAGTTTCTGCACACTTTCTGGCAATGATCTTGCCGACATTCCCAGATCCAGTATAGATAACTTTGTCAAATTTCTGGTTCAGCAAAGTGGTGGTTTCGTCGACTCCACCATCGATACATTGGATCAATTCGTTATCAATAGCTTCAGTCAGTATCTCGGTCAAAGTGGCAGATGTGTAGGGAACCTGTTCCGATTGCTTGATCACAACATTGTTTCCAGCCGCAACTGCGCCAACAACTGCTTGAAGTGTGAGTATTAAAGGGTAGTTGTAGGCACCAATGACCAAGACTGTGCCCAATGGGATGTATTCCACTCTTGTATTTGAGAATTTGAACAGCAACGGGATGCCGGAGGGTTTCTTGCTCTTGACCCATTGGCGCAGGTTGCCCATGATCATTAGCAGGTCAGAGTAAATAGGAGCCAGTTCCAGAATTTCGATATCAGCGCGTGGCTTGTTCAAGTCCTTGACGAGCGCCTTGATGAGCAGGTCCTCATTGTCTTTCAAGCAGTAGTAGATGTTTCTCAATGAATCGAGTCGTTTCTCAACGCTGTCGAATTTACGTGTCTGGAAAGCCTTTTGCAGTTTCTGGACCCGGACAGGGATCTCCTCTAGGGGAGTATATTCCAATGGAGACGGCATTGCAAGATGGCGAATGGATATTTGTGCTAGAGGCGGAGGATTAAAGCCAATGTAAATATGTGTGCGGTTTTCACGTCTTTTGCGTTGCGCGGGGTGGCGCGAAGGCCACCATCTCCTCCACTACACTCGGAAATGTGATATCAACAAATGTACAATTTTCAATGAACAATGGCACCAGAAGACGGAGGAGCAGAAAACTTTTATACAAGCCAAAGATCATTGCAGATGCCAACACAGAAGTCTATAGAGGCATATCTGTAGAATCAACGCCGGAAAGAATCATAAAAAATACACAAGAGTAAAGAATCCCAACCCAAACCCAACGAACAAAGCGGAGAAAAGAATAGAGAGAAAAGGATAACAAAACCAGAAAAAAGAAAACAAGCGAATGCGTGACATGGATCGTAAAAACAGCGTTAAGAAAGAGTCCATCTTATCAATGGAGATAATCATGGATCATAGAATAGGCAGCGCAGCCGGCGGCTAGCCGCCGCGGGCCTGCACCAGTAGAAAGGATGCATTTAGTTTAGAACTTCAACAGGGTCTTGTCCATCTCTGGAGAGCCGTACACAGGAATAGCGTTCTCGAGCGAGCTTCTCACGTTCAGCGCCACCGTGGCCACAATCTCGTTCTCAGAGTCCAACACATAGCCTTGGTCGCTGTTGTCCGGGAACACCGTCGAGGTGTTGGCGCAGAGCGGGCTCTTGATGAACTCGTTGTATCCCTCGGTCGTGGTGAGCTCGACCGGCATAGTGTTCAGTTTGAGAGAAGGCATAGTATAATCAGTAGTAGTCAATAGTCAGTAGACAGTATCCTACAAAAGACAGCTCTCCCGCCTTCCATCAGTGGCAAACGGGCAGCCCTTCGCCTCGCCTTATATATACGTTTCGCTGTGGGGCGGCCACAGAAAGGGATGACGCTTATCGAGTGCGGCCCGTACCGGATCCGGTTATTACGTGCGTCAGTTGCCCGGGGCGCATTGGCAGCGAGGGTTCTAGGTCCTTCCAGGGGCTGTTGCTGGCTTGCTGGCTGCTGCTGCTGTCACAGTGTCCCAGGGCAAGTGAGTGTGGACCCTGATAGCACACAAGGCAGCACCCACCTTTGCAACACACACAGCGCTGGTGCTGGCGCTGGTGCCGGCGCTCTGGACGGCCCGGCGCCGGAGAAGTTCTGCGTTGCCAGCGTTCGCGTGTGGCCCGGTCTGCCGAGATGTCCATGTTCGATGGGCAGGCGACCGACAGCCGAAAGGGGGGCGTTTGCCCCCCTTGTTGCCTCCTGAATGCGGGCGATTTGGCTCTGGCTGAGTGCATGTGTGTATGAGGTCGGCTAGGGCAGCTCTGGTGCTGGCCCGGATAGGAGTCGATAGGGGGTTGGCGTTATTTGTCAGCGTTTGGAGGCACTGCGTAGTTTGTTTGCGTGCGGTGGCGGTGGCGCAGAGGCCCTTTCTGCTGCCTGCTCTACAACGCCACTCGCAGACCAAGTGCAGCTAACTAGCTAGTTGCACATGGGCCGGAGATAAAGGAGACAGTCAGGCAGAGTCGGCAGCGTGTAAGAAGCATTCTGGCAGACTACTCACGTACGCTACAGGTCCTCGTGCATACGGCTCGCTACCTCGCTAAAAAGGGGCAAGCGTAGGAGTAGGAGAAGTAGCTAGAAGACGATGACGAAGGCGATGACGATGTATGTGTCTGCAGCCGTTTCGCACCAAGTACAAACTAGGGCTTGTCTACTGGTTTATAGGGTGGTGATTGCAATGCGTGTATATGTAATGGCAGCGGTGGGGTGTATATAGCGCTGCGAATTATATGTCTGTCTGCCCAATAATCTCAATGGCCCTGCTATCACCCCTAGCAATCTCTGGGTTGTCCAGCACGTCTGCCACGCACACCCAAGGGTCTCTAGAACCTCCCCATTTCAACACTTTGGTTTTGAACTTCTCTCCCTGTGCCCTGCTCTCCGGATTCTCCTTGAATAAATGATCCCAGACTTTCGAGGCAATGGCACGGTCTAACAGGTACGAATAATAGGAGGCGCCATACCCAAACAGGTGGCCGAATTTGCCCTGCCAGTTGGATTCCGTGTCCGCAAACACTCTCAAGCGGGCTTCCAGCCCGTGGTACAATGTTGTGGAGTCAAACGTTGGGCTCAGCACAACGTCACTGTGCAACAGCTGGTCCAGTAACGCCATCTTTATCTGCGAATAAGACTCAGAGTGCGCCAAGAACTGACTTTCTTGCTGGAATTTGACCAACAAGCTCATTGGAATCGGCTCGTCCGTTAGGTAGTGTCTTGCAAATGTCTGGATAACTCTAGGGTCCTTAGCGAAATGCTCCATAAGGATGGAGGGCAGCTCGACAAAGTCAGTTGCACAGCGGGTCCCCGAGGTGTTGTGTAGCGTGGTTCTCCCCAGCATTGAATGCATTGCATGTCCCATCTCATGGAATATAGTCTCAACCTCGTTCAGTGTCAAGAGGCATTTCCCAATCCCGACATGACGCTCAAAATTGCAAACTAGAGAAATAACTGGCAACTGGAACTTGCCCTCAAAAGATTCACCAGTCTGAATTAGTGACAAGTCTTCAGCGGATTCATCAGGGTAAATCTTTCTCGAGCAGCAAACTGTAAAATGTGCTGGATTGGGGGTCTTGCCAGATCTTTGAAATAAATCACAATAAACAACCCCAATTAACCCTTCTTCATCCGAAACAACATCCAACCTCCTAACATCTTTAGACCACGTCTCTCCTGGTATGATCTCCTTAGGAATCAGCTGGATACCATAGATCTTGGAAAACAAGTTAGATAAGCCTTGCATCACAGACCCGAGAGAGAAATAGGAGCTCAGCTGTTCATGATTTGAGGATCTTTGCTGAATGGTATAAAGTTGAGAGTAATAATCTCGATCCCACGGCTTCATAAACTCTGCAACTTCTTCGTCACTCAATTTTCTGATTGGCTGGTTTAGTTGATTCAATTTCAACTCAGCCAATGATCTTAGTTCATCAATAGAATGCCTCTTAGTCTTTTGAAGCAAGCTGTTGAGGAATTTGATAACATGCTCTGGCGTCTTTGCCATTTTTTCGTCCAACTGATACGACGAAAACGATGATTTCCCCATCAGATTTGCCAAAATGCCACGATGCTTCAGCATCATCTCCAATCTCTCAACCTGCTCAGTTGATGTAGAATGTAGCGCTATCCATATGTTTTTTCTCACAGACTCAACTGAGGAAGATCTTAGAATAACATGTGGCAAATACCCTGATGTTGGTACTTTGTAATTAGATCTCGTCAAATCCATCGATAATTGCGATAATATCTGTTTGTCCATCCCTTTCATATCATCAACAGGAATATAGATGTAGTTAGATGAAGGTTCTCCAACGCCGTTAGCGAAACTGGCACCATCCAATGCAATTCTTTGTGAAATATCAATAAAATCTTGTCTTGTGGATTCATCCATTATGATCCCCGATTTGATGAAATCTGCCAATAAAATCTTTCCAACTTGAATCTCTTCATCGCTTAAAAGCCTTTTAATCTTTGGATCACTTAGAGCTGTGCTAAGATGATGATATAATGCCGGGGTTGTGTTCAAAACGTTCATGAACTCAAACATTTCCTCATGACACTCTTGAGCAGCGTTTATAAAACCTGACGAGGGATGTGCCACCCTTATGAATTCAGCCAAGTCAATTACACGACAAAGAATGTCACTTAATCTATCCAACGTTGTTATATAGTGCCTTAAATCATCGGGAGATTGTGGCTGGATCAACCTCTGAACAATTTCATTTGCCTTGAGTAGCGAATCCTTGCTGAACTTTCTCAACCCCGAAGGACTCGTAAGATAAGGATTTTGAAATAATCCAGTTTCTTTGTACTCTCCTAATATTGACCATTTAGAAGATTTATTGAAGTTTTGCCAATAAATCTCGTCATCAAACACTTTGCGTATTGTCTCATTATTGTAATCAACTGGGTCTTTTATGGTCTGGAAATGCGGCAAAGCTATGGAAAAATGTCGAATGGGGGCTCGTCTAATGGTCCTAACCAACATCATGGCCAAGATTTTACCAGTTTGAGAGAGTTAACTATAATCGAGAGGTGGGGAAATGTTGATTACATGCGCTTGGTAGATGATTGGGCGACGTTTTCTGGAGAGCGACTAAATTAGTTGGTGACACGGTGGTTATGGCAGCTTTATTTCACACATTCTTTAAATAGTTATGCTATCACTACAATTATAAATTGAGAGGATACAAATTTATATAGAGGTATTGGCAGAATATATACATGTTTTCACCCTCTTTTGCCTAATTGAACCGTAAAATCAATCGTTTTGGATCCCTTCTCCAACAGCCCTTCGAACTTCTCTTTCTCACCATCAGTATCATTAATAGCATTGACCTTCTTCAACTCTTCTTCAGCCCGAACAACCAAGTCTGTAAAACCTGAGCCTTTAGCCCTCAATCTGGCTTCCCTCAACAGCTTCAACGAAGCCTGGTGATCGCCTAAGTAAAGTTTGATTACTCCCAAACCATAAGTCGATAATGCAATTGACTCTTCCAATCTTTCGTCTCTTCTCAAGTTGGCAGGCAGATTCTTTGCAAACTCTAATACTGACTCATAACATTTGACGGCCAAATTCATAGACTGCTCCTTGGCCTTTAAGTTATACTCTTTATCTTGATCCGTCTGGGATTGTCTGAGTTTATCTTCAAAAGCCTCAGCATTCAGGTACATAATGGACCCCAAGTTCGTCTGGGACATCAATATATCCCCAGGGTGGCGGTCTGCATTGAGCATCCATTCAGTTGTTGCTGTCTTCGCACGAGCAGCTGTGCCTATGTCCCCTGTGGCCAAACAGATAGCGACATAAAGGTCTCGAGCAGCAAACAGCTCGTCTGCGAACGGATGCCATGCCTCTCTATTGTTAATGATGACTACTTTCTCATTCTTGATGTCCTCCAGTGTTAAAATCTGTGGGTCCGTCTCATTCTCCTTAGAGATCAACTGAGCAGCAGTGGCACTTCTCTGAGAGACTTCCTGTTGAGCCACCAAGAGATGTGTGAGCAGCAGCATCTTGCACATCTGAGCATCCTGGGTGTTCAACTCCACAATCTTGATGACGACTCTTAGGTCTTTTTGGATGAAATGGGGTCTCAAACTATGGGGAATCAATCCTGGGGTAGTCAAAGCGTTCAAATAACCAGCAGATATTTCCGAATAAAGCGTCAAGGCGTCTAGTCTCATGTCCAATCTTTCCATCATTTCCCCAATTTTGAGCTGAATCCCAGTGTATTCATCGCTGAGAGGGTCCAACTTTTCGCTTTGTGCTTGCTCCAATGCCTCGATGTAATACTTCAGTGCCTGGGAATAATCCTTCCCCCCCCGCTGAGACTCTGCTGTCAGTCCCTTTCGCAAGATTCTGGCAACATTGGAGGTGAATGTGTGATGAGGCCAGTAGAAGTACCATAGTCCTGTGGATATAACTCCTAAAGAACCAATGACAGTTAAGAGTATCTTTGTATAGTTTCGACGTGGCTTGTATTGGCGTGGGAAACGGGAGGCAAATCGATGGGCATGAACAAGTCTGCAATGAGGAGGAACAGTTGTAACTCTCCTAATGGGGAGGTTCCTTAATTGGTTACGGAGCATAATTGGATATCCCTTGAATGGAGCTATGATTATTTTATATAAAACAGATTGCTCGGTTGTGCGACGTTTTTCTTGTTCAAGTATTCAAAAGGTCGCGCGGTAACAAGATCTCCCTCAGGCTATACTACTATATTATTAACAGTAAGACCGCCAGCTGATCGTTAAGCGGTTGTCTCTACAAATAAAAGTGTGTTCTATGTAGAAATTAGATAGACGGAATTAAACAGTCATTTCTGGAAGACTGGGAATTTCATACCGTGCGCACCTTTGTAGCCGGCAACTTCCGGTTCTTTCCAGTCCTTCAATATGGACTTATCCACCAATTCATACACCTCAATGCCCAATGGTCTGCAACAGTCCACCATATCGACATCTGTAGCCTCATCACCTTCACCCCAGTCCCACAAACTGAGATCTCCGCCTGGACATGCAGAAATGGCGCACAGCAGGTCTGTCTCCGCAAAGAACTCGAAGTAGTCGCCCTTCACTGCTGGGCACGTCTCCATAAAGTATCGACCCTGGTCGTCCAAACCTGTCACCTGGAAGATATTAAGTACATCATGAACATCACTCTCGTTACCACCGTATGGGATAATGGCTCTGTACAAGTTGGAATGACAATGGAAGTCGTTATCCTCACCTGAGAGCAAAGTATCGACATAAGGATCACATCTTGTCCCCAACAAGTCATGGATCTGTCTGATTTCCAATCTGTCTCTAATGGAATCCCCAGTGACAGTTAACAGAGGTCTCAAATACGGCAAATTGGACCAGAGGCGATCGTATTTGTGAACATGTGAACTCTGTAATTGTCTGGTACGGGCAGCCCACAGTCTCTCTCTGAAGTTATGCCCGTTCCAAACATTGAAATCGCAAACCTGAGCACCTTCTGGGGTAGTAATTCTTACGATACTGCCCGATTTGACCTTCCATGCTCTGCCGGATCTGATCGGACAGATTTCGCTGTGGATCAACTTCTTTTCAGCATTGTGAATAGAGTCATAAAATGATTTATCAACGTCCAAGATGGATCCCTTTGTAGGCAAATAAGCAGGTGTTGGGTTCTCTTTTGGCTTGTAAACTTCCTTCATATCTTCCCGTTTGCTTGTACTCTTCCCGTCAAAGACCTGCTAGTCGAGGAAGGTGAAGGATCTCTACTTGGTTTTATAGGTTTCTACTGGTTGGCTCATACGGCGTTCGTATTATCTCTCCATTGAAAGCGGAGCTGGGTTCCCGTTATTTCGAGCATCGGAGTTCGGTTCCCATCAGCGGAGTTCGTCTCTTTCCAACAGATGTTTTGTGATTGTTTCTTAATTTCGTTTTCATGATACTGCACCAGTTCATCAAAAGTAGAACAATGATTAGAAAATGCGGATAAAAAGCCAAATAATTGTAAAAGCTACACAAGAAGCGCAAAGGAATGTTAAGAGCGCTGAGGAAGGGTCAATTGGTCATTCCTATATAAATTAGTCAAATCAAAAAATGAGCTAAGGGTGGACGGGCTTACTTGAACCTCACGAGATCTGCCTTCAATCTCCAAAGCACTTCCTCCATGCGCTTCCCTTCTTTATAGTCATCTTCATAAACACTTCTCATTATTTTTCTTACTGAATCGGTCGAAATTGCCATATTGTCAATAACCAGGTATTCATGAAGAACCAAGCTTTGCAATAACTCCAGTTCTGAAGTTATAATTGTATCCATCATATTCACCCTGGAAGAATTCGCCAAAGATTTAGCCATCTCCTCATCAATTTCATCATTGTAGCCCAATTCAAATATAACCTCTTTCTTCACCGTCTTCTCTTCATTCCAGTTGCTTTCATTAGAAGATAGAGAATTGGACGAGCTTGGTGTCCAAAAGAGCGAGGAAAAAGATCTATAAGCTTCCCCAATGGCACCACCAGGATGTCTCTCTCCAAAAATCTTTTTCCTTTCGTTGATATCAGAGACATATAGCTCTGCCAAACTTATGGACACAGCATCTGCTAGCGTTAGACACAAAGTAGTAGAGATCGTAGGTGCATTGAGGCCATACGTGGCATATTCACTAAAATCTTCGGGCAAATCGGCATACAGTAATGACTTCACCTGGTAATGCTGAGAAAGTGGGGACTGCTTTTTGTTAGTCAACAGAACAATTGGGACATCGGTATGGTTCAAAAGTTGAATCAACTCGGGAGATTTCCCGGATGAGGAAATTATTATCATGCAGTCATTGTTATCCTTCCTTAAAACTCCCAAATCTCCGTGTAATGCCTCGGTTGGGTGCAACAACGCAGAGTTGATACCAAGTGATACCAGTGTGGCGACCATTTTCGAACCAATCTTGTGAGATTTTCCAACGCCACAAACGACAATTTTTCCATTTTTAAGCAATGAATAGTTCAAGAGGTTTAACGACTTCTTTAGCTGTTCCTGCGAGAACTTTGAGTTCTCATATTGATTCACGAGGTGATGTAATGCCCTCGTCTGGTTCTTAATAATCTTGTTGAACGTCAAAAGGGAACTCTCCAGATGCTCCTCGTGGTGGAAGTCTACCATTTCCATCTTGTTGGTATTTCAACCTCTAATCTTGACAGAATGGAGAGTAAGTGAGAGTGATTGATTATTAACTTGCCGCAGATTTGGTGCTATCAAAGGAAAAGAAAACTCCGACTTGTAGGTGGCGATGATCTTCACTCGCGATTGTGGCTTTCAATGGTTCTAGGCTCCCAAAATTCTTGTTAGAGAAGTCGCCTTGATAGGACGGAATTTATTCAAAAGTTGACTGTGCTTCAATTATTGAGCTAATGAAGTATTAGTTGCTAAAATGGCTCGGCCATGAACAGGAGAAGAAGGGAAAACGGTGTTAGTGGGGTGGAAGGGATTAAATAAATAACTCCGTCGACGGGGCGCGGGTGTGCTTCGGGGAATGCGGCGTTACACGTTCTTTCCGATGTGTCCCTAGATTGCGCCCTCTTTTAACTTTCTGGTTTTGATCGGTTGCTACCTTCTCTTCTAATCCCGTGCCAATTTATGCTAGATATGTGTGTGTGTATACATATATCATCAGAGAGAGCGACCTCTCGCTAGCGGTTCCCTAAACGAGCCACTTGCTCCCGGGAAATCCTGGTAATCATTTTCGGAGCTTTCCTAAACCGTTAACGCAAGCACCTCGTTCAGGTGGCTGAAGGATCGCCGTCACTACTTATTCACACCCTCCCACAGTATACAGCATGACTCTTGTGTATGTTATTACACAGGCAGTTTCTCGACGTAGACATGCGAGCACCCTTAAGACGAACGGAACACCGAGGAGTAGAAGAACAACGGCTTCAAGTGGCTCAACCATATTTTATTTTTTTACCCTAGTAGAATATAACCCTTGCAAAGTTGGCAATCCAACACGTCATGAGCTATATAGGCTCCATTTTGGAAACGGAGATCAACCAAAGAACAAATTCATCAAAAAGCAAATACCTCCGCCCCAGGTCACCTGCTCCAATAAGTGGCGTAGCAATTGAGGTTTAACCCATCCAAACAAATTAGCACACATAACACCAGATTCGCTCTCATAGCCTTTCCCTAATGTCATGAAATGCTTGGCTTCGCACCTCTGGGAAAAGTTCCACCATTTAGCGCGTTGGCAGAGACCAACTCTACTGAGATGCTTTGTCATTGGTCCAGTCGGACCTTCAATGTATTTCCATTCCCACGGTGACCACCTCTGTCTTGGGTCCTGCGGAGATAGCTTATCATCTCCCCAATGACCTCGATAGGACAACCATCCAGTTCCGTAGCCTTGTTTCCCATTGGAATTGTTGAGAGTCACGTTGTATCCATCCCATGTGTATCCAATATAATTTCTGGACGGATCCCATAAAGCGCCACGGTCGGTGAAATCACTAAGGATCCCAAATGGTAAGTCATGTGGATGTTGTCCCGTTGACGGATAGTTAGCATGCGTACCCCTGGCGCTGAATATAATGGGCTTCTTGGGATCAGATTCACTTTTCTCTAGGGCATCATAGTAATAAGCGCCTCCACCTCCATGCGCAGACATCCAAACAAACACGGGTTCACCACGGTAGAATCTTGTTAATGAATGCTCCCAATCGCCAATGTGATTTCCATAAGGACCGTGGCCCATGACAAAAGGTCCTAGATTGAACGAATAGAAATAAAACCAGTATGCGTCAACCCAGCCTGACCCTTTATCCACAACGATCAACACAGCAGGTGCATCTCTGATTTCCCCCGTGGCGATGTCTGGTTTGTTGTGTTTACCAGTCAACCACTCTGGATCGTCATCAAATTCTTCATTACTTGTCATAAATGTCATACCATCGTCAATGCTTGGGTCCTGTGCCACTTCAGATAGCATGTCAAGAGTCAGCGTTTCATTCGTCAATCTCGTACCGTTAGCATATTGTAAATGGAGGTTTCCAACATAGCTTTTGATATCGTACGGTAAATACCTCTCCTCCGTGTATAGATGCACCATTGGGCAATGATCCAAGACATACGCAGGAATTTCTCCAGGCTTCAAGGTGATTTCATCCTCTTCCGGCGGGAAGCTCCTTATTGGAGACGATTTAGTATCATGTATCTTTTGGTTGATATAGTCGATAACATCCTGGTGCTGATCATAATTGGATAAGTGGTTGGCGTCCGAATCAATCTCCTCGAGCGGGAACGACTGTGCTGTTTGCATCAGTGGCAATACTGTTGTTATTAGTGATAGCCTCATATTGCTGAGAAGTCAGAGCACCTCCTCCACGCAGCCCAAGTAGCAGGTCTATCTTTGTATCCGTAGCAGGAAAATGCGTGTTTAACTTATAAATCAAAAAAAAAGGCCAGAGATAAGTGGATAAAAGGGAAACAAGAGAGTGACACATCCCCGGGAAGAACGCTTGATGGAGCTTGCTTTTCCGGCAATTCCGACGCGCAAAGCGCGAAGGATTCCGACCGCGATTCCGACGGCCCTATTCAGCCACTCTTATATCCAGCCGTTTTGTTGACTGTCATTGCTCTTTCGAAACTTAAAACTACAGTCTGCTTGCTGCCATTGGAAAGGTCTAACACGGGCATTAAAGTTCTATGAACAAGGAATATATATAATAGGTGAGCAACACGAAGCCTGCATGGCTTCTTTTTTTTTTTCTTCTGTCCTCTTTTCCTGTCACAAAACGAAAAAATATAGTGGAGCAGTATGTGCGCAGAGAGTGGGTCATCAAACATGAGGTAGGGGGTTATTAAAGAAGGGACATATCAAGTAAAATTATTAAAGCAGGCACTGACAGTGGCCATGATGTGCGAGGCGTTATCGGAGCGAGATGTGTGAGCGGTGCGAGCGGTGCGAGCCCGAATAGCTGAAATCGCTATCGACAGTGACATATCTCTGCAATGGCACGGTCAAAAGCACGGCGGAATCATCCATGCCATTAAACGTGTGTCTCGGCTCTGGGGAGGTGCCTGTAGGCTCCTCGTTCGGAGCCTCGTCGAGAGTCAGCTTGTACGACGGCATTGGAGACTCTTCTCTTGGAGAGCCATTGCGTGAAAGTGCAGTTGGCGACGGCGACGAGAGCGGCGATGAGGACGCTCGTTTAGAGCTGCGGCGTACTCTCCTGGATTTGCTTGGATGGCGCTCCTTCCTCTTGCCGCTCAACTCGTACTTGTCGTTGAGCAAGTCCTGGCGGGTGATCACTTTGATGTTCTTGGTGCTGAGGGGTTGCTTGTTCCCAACAAAGGGTATGGCAGTACGCACCTTGTCCTCAACTGCCACCGGCTTGTCCTCTAGAGGCTTGCCCGACACAAGGCTCCGCAGGCTGAACGGGGTGCCCGCAGGGCCGGCGATCCCCTTGATGATTCTCCAGTGTGTTGACAGAATCCGGCGTATGGCGTTTTGTGTTTGGAGAGCTTGCTGCTTGCCCTCGTTGTTGGTCATGGCGCTGGGCAATGCCATCGTGTGGAGCATACAGCCACAGAGTGTACAGTCAGGACAGGTAGTAGGGGGTTCGCCGTGGTGAAGAAAAGGCCACGCGAGAGGAAACAGCCGACAATACCAAGACAGGCGGAGTGGAGATAGACGAGACGGCCAACCTTTCTCTGTATGCAAAGAAGCAACAGGCATCGAACACCTACAAGAAGACCAACCGGGTGGCGCCAAGAGCTATATATATATACAATGCGGCCGAAACGACATACCGCCTCCGAAGCCGCGGAACGACGCGGGATCCATGACAAGGCCGACGCGAACAAGACACTCACGGACTGCGGTCACTAGGCCGGGCCGCGCCTCTGGTGGTGTTCCTGGCGGTGGGTGGCAGCGGGTCTTCATTGCGTGTGGTAGCATGAGGGTTCTTGAACAGTCGAAGTGGCTCGCTTTGCTCTGTGAAAAGGGCCCGTCTCCTCCTTCCCTCAAGCTGGGCGCGCGCCTCAAGTCTGTACGACGCGAGACGAGGGGCTGAGTGTGTCCACGCCCTTGGTGGGCCTCGGCTTGCGGCGCAGCGGCTCTTCCACACTGGATCGGGGGCTGCATGCTGGTCAATCCTTGGTCGAGCCTGGTGTCGAAGTGCCCAGGACCAGCAGCCAGGCTAGAGCAGCGAGCGCCCTTCCTCCCTCTGCAAAACAAGGACCCTTCCCGATCGGCTTACTCTCAGATACCGCACGGATACCGCTAACGCCGCGTGACCCCGGACGCATGTCTAGGTTAAGACCGAAGTAGCCGCCATGTGCTCGGAGATCGGAGATATTTGTTACGGCCGACCGACAAGAGAGCCAATAGATTTAGTGCGCGTTGTCTGGCGGGCTCGAGGGCTGGTGCTCGGCTGGACTCAGATGGATGCGGTTGTGCGACACAGACTGCCGGTACTGTGCACCGTGGAGTGGGCACTATAGGCGGCGATCCTGCGTGCTCTCTCCCGGTTGAGGTGGACTGAATACCGGTGGAGTTTCCAGAGAGACCGGGTCCTTTCCGTTCTACAAAGCGGTTGATGCTGGAGGAGGAAATACAAAAAAAAGAACCCAAAAAGTGTTGCGAGGTTGTTATTCGGATTAAGCCAAGTAATTATGTGTGCTGATCATGCCGTGATGTTCTAAATATGTTCAGATCTCCAAAATCAAGTTTCTTGGAACTCCCCGTTGACGGAGCTCGGCTGCCTTTTACATCCGGGATCGCCTTTAAGGGACTCGGAATGGCATATTTGATCTGAGAGTAATGACTCTTCAAGGCCTCATATCTTCTGCGCTTTATGCGCTCGCTGCCGGGGATACTTTCCTTGGTGAAGCTGAGCCCCGTCGTATCAAGAGCCTTCTGCGGCGTTTGCAAGAAGGGCGATGCACGCATCGAACTCTTGTGCTTGGTTGGGGAATCATCCTCCTCATATGAATCAATCTTAATAGTATCGAAAACATCCATCGAAACATCGTCATTGGTCTCAAACTCCTCGTTCTCGTGCTCGTCCTCCTCCAGCCTCTTTTTATCCATAGACTTGCCCTGCCAAAGAAGTAAGAGCGCCCGAAGATGAGCCCTATCCCATCTCGACTGGAATCTTTGAATGATCTCGGTATCACGGCGAACTTTCATCAACCGCAACGTCCATAGGTTCAAATACTTCAGGATGCACCTCAGTTCCACATCTTCTTGTTGCTCAATAAGCATTGATTCCAATTCCCTAGTTTGAAAATACCTCAGGGAAAGTTTGGCAAAGCCGGATGAAATTAGATTCAGATTGTTCAGTTCATCTGCATGTTGGGACATCTCTGCAACCAACCTAGTTCTCTCAGACCATCTCTCTAGTATCGGTTTCATATATTTGTCTTTGAGCACATCTTGCTTGAATCTTTCCTCTTGTTCAAATGGCTCTCTGTACCGGCGATACCAAGTTTTGAATGACGCTTGCTTCTTCAACCAGTTGGTTCTTTCGTCAAAGCCTGGAATCATTAACTCCATCCTCTCTTCACATGACTCATCATATTTGGCAACAAGCAAACTGAAAAACCTTTTAATCAAGTACTTATTCCGCTCATGAAAAGTTACAGCCCGCTCTTGTTTCATATACATGTCTCCTTTTCTTGATCTCCACTTCCTAAAGAACCTTGTAGCAAATTGCCGATCAGCAGTAGCATGTCTCTTTCGAGAATTTCCAACTTCAACCCTCCAATTATTGAAATAAATCACCTTGGTATAAGACTTGAATGCACTTGTACTCAATTCCAGTGAGTTTTGTCTCTTCATAATTTGAACATTCCACTCTTCCCACGATTTGCGTAATAATAGTTTATCATAATCTTTGGCCCTTTGAATAATATCAATTTTCCGCTTCCATAACCTCATAATCCGCCCTTTAGATCCCCGCTCAAATTCTCTTAATAACTTTTGTGTCTGCCATTGGTGCAAAGCATTCCTCAACAGGTAGTAATCTTGTCCTCTTGCGAACGCAGTGGCACGTTGTTGACTAAGATATCTTTTGGAGAACTGACGAATAACAAAGCCCTTCAAGAAGAGATTTCTTCGTTGACGAGCTTCATTTTCGACAAGTTTATACCTTAAAGAACTTTTCCATTGCGTAACAATTTTTCGCTGCACGTGCTTCTTGTAAATGACATCAAGTTTGGTGGTTTTGTCTTTGATCCTTTCATACCTTTGTTTCCACTTCGAGAAGAAGAATCCTGCATGAAATGCAAACTCAAGATCTATAGAATCTTGATGCATAGTTTCAGTAAAAGTTTTCTCTCTCCTCCATACGGTAAGAAAGGTTCTTTTAGTTAACCTTGACGAATGGCATAACGTCCTCAATCTCCAGTCTCTGAATGCCCTCTTCAATATAGCAGTCTCATATAATGAATCGGCATCAATACTAGAGTCTTGTACACGACATTTCCAATTGGTAAAGAATTTGGATTGAACTCGGAGATCGGCCATTTGCAACAATGTGTACCTTTCTTCATAGTTTCCCATCCAAATATCCCAAAACTTCATAAGGCTCTTGACCCTCTGAAACATTATAGCGTTATCTTCGAAGTCTTCCGTATAGACACCATATTTGAATGAAATTTTGGACATAAACTTCTTCTCTGTATATAGCTTCCAAATCATTTCTGATTTCTGAATTTCTGAATATTTGCGACGTTTAATTACCCAAAGTTTAAAGAAGTTGGACTGTTGTTTGAATTCTTGGAAATGAAGGAAGTTGGATAATTTCATAGCCTCATTACATGGCTCACTAACGAAGATGTCAACTATTCGATCCAGCCTCGAATGGCCGCCAAATGATCTCAACTGATTGTAGATAGTGATGACGAATTTGTCCGTGGATGGGTCAAGGCCATGCTCCTGGAGAATCTCCATATAATGGGACAGTACTCCTTTGAAGTGGAGGTAGCGCTGTGTAGTCGGCAACCCAGATAATAGCTCTAAAAGCAAAACCATATCAACAGAGTGTGAACCTTGCTCAGGTGCACTTGCTGTTCGTCGTGTTACCAATAAAGGGTCGCCTTCCTCCTGGGTTTCCTTCGTGAGCATGTCCATGGAGCTACCGCTCAGGGAGCGTCGCACTGGCGAAATTGGATTCTGGTGACCATCAAAAAATACGGTAGATTCAGAGATGTTGGGTACAGGGTCTCTTCGGTTGTCCAGGTTGGCAAAGTCTGCATTCAAATAGCTTGTCGTCGAGTCCCATTGAGATGGCGGTAGAGCTCTGCCTGGCGACCGCTGGATCTGAAGACGGGCCACACCGTCGAGCAGCTCAGCGGTGCTCTGCTCGGGCGCAGCAGGCTTCTCGGGAGACTCTCTCAGAGTCTTTCTGCGGTCCATTGATGGAGCCGCCCCGTTGTGTTAGTGGCGGGTGCGCTATGGTTCTTTCTGATGCTTTCTGGTGTTGATCGAGCTGATGGGCAGGTTTACGCGTCTCACTGTTTTTCTGTCCCGGCCAGCTCCGAGGCCAACGGTCTTATCGATAGGGCCTGGGCGATCTGTTTAAAAGGCAACAACGCCTGCTTTTTTCAAAGAGGGGGAAGGTGGAGCTTTGTTGATTGAGAGAGTTGGACAATTACAGAAAGAATGAACATACGCATCTCCAGTCATATGAAACTCCTCGTGATCAACCCGAACTCCTCCAAGTCCGTTACAGAAAACTTGGAGAGAATTCTGCCGGTGCCCCCACAGTCAGAGCTGTCCTTCTACACGGGCCCGCCAGACGCCCCACCCGAGATTGACGGTCCAGAGACATCTAAGGAATCCTGCGAGACCTGCTTAAGAGATATCAAAGAGAAGAAGCTCCATCATAAGTATGATGGCTACCTCGTGTGCTGCTATTCTGACCATCCGTTGATCTATGAGCTGCGCAAGCTCACCGAGCATCCGGTTATGGGAATCTTTCAAGCAAGTGTTACTTATGCCCTGACCAGATCTCCAGCAAAGTTTGGTATTCTCACTTCGACGAAATCTTGGGAGCCAATATTAGATGAAGCAGTGAATGCGTTTTTTGGAGGAGTCGATATCCCATTGTTTACTGGCACTGTGGCTGCCGATGTCAACGTTTTGGGGCTTTCAGACCCTGAGAATTTCAAGAAGCTAGTGAAAAAGGCAAACATATGTGTTGATGCTGGTGCTCAGACGATCCTGTTGGGGTGTGCTGGACTTTCAGGTATGGAGGGGGAGCTCATGAAGGCCATTCCAGGGGTGATGATTGTGGATAGTGTGAAGCTGGGGGTGGAATTACTCTACTCCATTAGCAGAATGGAAGCCAAATGACCGGCTAATCATTTAACAAAGAGTCTTTTACTCCTATTTTTTTATCTGCTGACAAAATTCATATGAAGTACTGGGTGTTTTTGGTTGTAGACTTTCCTTTTTTGAGGGAGAGATGGCCGTGGAGGAGGAGATGTTGACACAAAAACGGGCTCCCAATTTTGCAGAAAATAGACAATTCTCGATCCTTGAAATTTCAACTTTGTTCTATTAGGCACTTTCAGAGTGACTAAAATCCTTGAACTTGTAAACAGGAAGAACGCAAAGCTAGATGGGATTCAAAGTCTACAGCTCTACGTGGATCTTATCGATCGTGGCCCTCGGTGGTCTCATGTTAGGGCTTGAGACAACATCAATGTCTTTATTCATCGGTTCAGAACCCTTTTTGGAATATTTTGAACATCCTGATCCTATTTGGCAGGGAGTCATTGCGGGGTCTAATCCTATGGCTGCCTTTTGGGGATGTTGGCTTGCAGGATGGATATCGGATTCATTTGGTCGTATTCCTTGTCTCCTGACTGCTTCAGCCTTATGGATTATTGGAAGCGTGGTTTCTGTGTTCGTTGTGGAGATATGGACTTTAATTACTGGTAGGGCCCTTAAGGGGTTATCTGTGGGGATATTGTCTTCATGTTTATCAGTTTATCTCTTGGAAGTTACACCTGCCACAATGAGAGGATTGGGCACCTCAACAATTCAGTGGTGCCTAACATGGGGAATCATGATCATGTTCTACGTTTCATTTCTGTGTGATTCTATTGATGATGACATGTCATTCCGACTCGCTTGGGCTATTGAAGGAGCCCCAGGATTGGTGTTGTTGATCTTGTGTTTCTTCTTACCAGAATCTCCTAAATGGCTTGCCTCAAGAGGACGTTGGCAAGAGTCCATAGACATCACAGACAAGTTGAAAATCGTCCCGAGTCTGAAGAGGCCAGCAGATACGCAGGAACCAGATACTCCATCACTGAGAAACTTGCAAGTTATGGATAATTCTATCGATCGGTTCGGCGGCGATTTGAAAAAGTGCTCCTATGCAGATTTGTTCAAATCGGGATTGAGGCGTCATTTGTTCATTGGTACATTCACGCAAACAGTTGTTCAAATGAGCGGTATTGGTGTCTTAATGTTCTATTTGGTGTTCATCTGTGAGATGATTGGTTTGCAAGGCCAAACAAGAACTTTGTGTGCGTCAATCCAATACGTCATCAATGTAATCTTCACTGTTCCACTGATTATGTTCATTGAGAAGATGAGACGAAAGGATGTCCTAGTCTATGGCGCAACTTGTCTTGCATTATGCATCGGAGCTGTAGGAATTGTGATGGCGGCTTATGGCCATGAAGTTCCTCCAATTGGTGGAAATGAGAGTGTTGTCTGGGAAGTTACGGGAAGACCTGGTTCTTTTGTTCTTGCTCTCTGCTTCCTTTTCGTTGCCATCTTCGCATCAACTCTTTCTTGTGTGGCTTGGCTATACACCAATGAGATCTTCCCCGTGAGAGCAAAGGCTAAAGGTTCAGCAATTTGTATGGCAGTTTCCTGGTCCGTAAATTTCCTCTTGACGTTCTTGGCACCACTATTACTCAGTTCGGCCAAGTGGGGTACTTTCTTAATTTTTGGGATCCTTGGGCTTGCTGGCTCCGCAGCGATGATGGTTTTATTCCCAGAGACTTATGGCAAAAGTGATGATGAGATTGAGTGTATCTTCGGCAACGTGGTGATTGACGCCGAGTCTAAAGAGACTACAGATGAGAAGAAAGACGGGAAAAATTCGTCATCTGCAGACAACAGTGCTCGCGACAGTATCTCAATGGTTAAGGCATCATCTCAAGAAACATATAGTGGTTCTTCCCAACAGAGATTGGACAATATCTCGAGACTGAGTACCGTTAAGCTTTCTCTTGGTCCAAGTTTGAAGCTTGCACCATCCTCCAACAGCCCAGAAGATTCTAAGCATACTGGAACAACACGCTCAAAGTCACTCACGTCAACGAACAGTCCTTTCCTCAAAAAAATCGGGGCACCGTATGAGTTCACAGAAGCCCCAGAAGTGCCACCGACACAGTCAGAACCGCCATCAGCGGTAGGCGAAGAAGAACAGCTTTCCGCCAATACGCCGGATGGTTATTACAACATGAGCACAAGCAGTACGCCCTTCTTGAACGGTTATGAGTAAACTATAGAGTTAACATTCGTCATGCCTTTGTAGGAGTAGATTTGACTGGGGTTGTAATCGCGATATTGCCGCGCAATAAAAAACCGTCAAAAGGGAATTAACCTTTGAACAGGTGTTGATCGTCGGCTCAGTTGTTATTAAGGGCAATTGCGCTAAGAAGATGTCCAAAGATAAGCAGAATCTTCTTAATTTAGATGACGATGTATGTGAAGTTGGTTTATAGTCTTTCTCCAGTTGAGAATGCGTTAACTAACGATGCAAACAGACAGCCAACTGGCTAGAGAATGATGATGATCTTTCGACAGAGCCACCAGGTAAGCCTTCAACACAATACGTCAGTGAATGATCAATGGCACTAACTTAAATCCAGCTATTAGTACACAGGCATACATCCCTCCAGACGATTTTGATCTTTCCACCAGCGCGGGCGCAGGCCAACAACCATTACAACAGGATACACCTGTAACCCCTGTTCAAGCAAAGATGTCATCGGATTTCCAAGGTGGAATTCTCACTCTAAATCATTACAGACGGTACTTTAACCTTAGCACTACGGATTTCTTGCGTAATGTGCTCAATTCTCTCAATGTCCTCGGCCATGTTGAAGATGAAACAGAATTGGGAGATATCTATGGACCAATATGGGTCACTGCCACTGTTATATTTGTTCTATTCTTCTGTAATACCTGCTCAAGTTTAATGTTTACGTGGTTAACAGGTGTTGAAGAAAGATATCAATACGACTTCAAATTGTTAACTGGTGCCATTACATTGCTGTATGGCTATACCTTTGTTATCCCTTTTATCTTCCATATTATCACAGTTTACTACTTCAAATTGACTGGATTACTACCATTGAGTAAGCTGATTTCCATTTACGGTTACGCTAACTCGGCATGGGTCGCAGCTGCCATTTTGAGTTTGGTTAGAGGTTTCCTTGTTAATCACAGTCTTTTGAGCAATACATTAAAATGGATTAGCGTCCTGC
The DNA here is from genome assembly GCA_030557175.1 of Petasospora japonica. NCBI lineage: Eukaryota > Fungi > Ascomycota > Saccharomycetes > Phaffomycetales > Wickerhamomycetaceae > Petasospora > Petasospora japonica. Next base: position 47,162 of record JAKTVL010000087.1, read on the forward strand.
TTGGTGGACTTGTCAGTGGTGCTGCTATCTTGGCAAAGGTTTACCCAGTAACAAAAAACGCTTGTATTGTGGTGCAAAACGAAAAACTCGGGCTCATCTTATCTGCGTTATTGGCTTTAGCTCACATCGGTTTGGTCATTGCAGTTAAAGTGTCCTTCTTTGGTGATCTTAAGGTTGTCGCCTGAGAGCAAAAGCTTCTAATATTTGACGTTTAGGACGTCTCACCATAATTAATTATGGAAAAAATATTCGATTTGTAATGTAAAGGCAAGCTTCCTGATTAATCTAAACTCTTGTAGGTATCGCCAACTTCATCTTGAGATTATCCGTCTCAACTCCTTAATCTTTGCTAAGCCGCTTTTCACACAGCAAATGGAGTTCGATGAACTTGGCCAGAACCGATATATCTAAACACAAACTCATTGCATGATACAGTCCTCTGTTTAAAACCAGATATACAGCACTGGAAACACTAATTGAGCATGCACTGGTTAAATCTGACACAAAGGCTGCCCGAGTCTTTTGAGTCTGTCAAGAAATGGGTCCTGAGTCAATCTAAACAGTCCTTTCTGACTCTAGCCTGTCAATTTATGCCGTCTTCAACCGCGATCTATAGAGCATCTCGGGGCTTCTGGCCATCAATTGGCGCCAAGTCCAGCAGTTTCGGCATCCAGAGCATTCATGCCCTTCTTGAGGCCAAAAGCTATATAAAACAACGGCCTCCCACCACAGCGGCCTCAATTTATTACCCTCACCCACCGAGCAATCAGCTAGCCTGCTCTTCTGAACCCCTAGGCACCATGCTCAACACAGAAACGCCTACCGGGAGAGCCCAGAAAAGATGAGGCACAAAGGCAGCTACGACCCGCCAGCGGGGACCCCCTGAAGGAGAGGAGGGGCCCAACGAGAGCCAATTGATGCCCGCCCCGGCAGTCGATAACCCAACACGGCTCCACGCCG